>CAKNYM010049584.1:147237-171908 GCA_932195095.1 Andricus curvator
GAAATGTATTCAATTTTGAAGATGTGTAAATAAAAATTCTTAAATTTAGTCAACAGCTTTTATTTCTAAATCTTCCAAATTGAAGAAATTTCAGATATAAATCATCAAAATTACAGAATTTTTCATTGTGAAACTTATAACTTGCATAATTTTTAACTGCAAATTTAAAAAATTGGAAACTTCAAGTCTTCAATTTTAAAGATTTACAATTCAAATTTCTACAATTTTGAAGAAATATTCTTGAATTTTGAAAATATAATTCCAAAATCATCAGTTTTCAAGATTTCAATCGTTCAATTTTGAAAATTTACTAGTGGAAATTCTTTAATTTGAATATTTTCGCTTGAAGACTCTTCAATATTTAATGTGTATAATAGAAAATTATGGCATTTTGAATGATTTTTTAGAAAAGTTCCACTTCAAATGTTTGAAATTGAAAAATCTTTAATTGTGCAGATTTAAGATTGAAATGTATTCAATTTTGAATATGTGTAAATAAAAATTCTTAAATTTTGTCAACAGCTTTTATTTCTAAATCTTCCAAATTGAAGAAATTTCAAATATAAATCATCAAAATTACAGAATTTTTCATTGTGAAACTTATAACTTGCATAATTTTTAATTGTAAATTAAAAAAAATTAAAACTTCAAGTCTTCAATTTTGAAGATTTACAATTCAAAGTTCTACAATTTTGAAGAAATGCAATTAAAAATTCTTGAATTTCGAAAATATAATTCCAAAACCATTCAGTTTTCAAGATTTAAATCGAAACATTTTTTTTTTATTGGTTCAATCTTGAAGATTTACTAGTGGAAATTCTTTAATTTTGAATATTTTCCCTTGAAGACTCTTCAATATTTAATGCTTCCAATCAAAAATGATGCAATTTTAAATGCTTCTTGTAACAGTTCAATTTTAAAGATTTAAGATGGAACATGTTTAAATTTTAAATATCGTTTAAAAGATCACATAAAAAAAATCCTTTAAAGGGATAACTCACTATCACACCTTTTAAAGATGTGCTAGCTTACAATTGAAATATTTACCGGAAAAAGCTATCTGATGAAAAAAGGAAGGTGGATGATGAACGAGTGTACTCAATTTTCCGGGAAGACAGAACTTCCGGAAACTAGGGTTAAAAATTCTTCTTTTAAAAAATTTGAAATTAGTTTTTAACTTTTATTGCCAGGCGCGTAATAAAAATGTGAATTTTCTTTTAGCTCTCGATGATTCTGATCAAAGTTTCGGATATTAGCAACGAGGCACGGCCGATGGATGTTGCCGAGCCTTGGCTTGACAGTCTTCTTCAGGAATTCTTCAAACAAAGTGACGCAGAGAAATTGGAAGGACTTCCGGTCACACCCTTCATGGACCGCGATAAGGTGACCAAACCTTCGTCGCAATGCAGTTTCATCGGCCTGGTTCTCCTGCCTCTTTTCGAGTCTCTTGGCGAACTATTCCCGGAACTTCAGGTAAGTAAGTCGGAACCACTTTAAATTCGAAACTATTTTGCATAAAACTTTGCGTGCTTCGCACAAGGATGCTATCTGCCTATATTCCAACAAAGTGAGCAAATTTCCTACATTTGGATAACTATTCAATACAAAAGTTGACAACTTCCTTCAGGAAGATGAAAGAAATAAAATTTGCATTCCTTCAAGATTTTGAGGTCATGTGAATTCCGGATTTAGTGCGTGTCTCGAGTTTATGAATGAATACATTCCAAATTTAGAATAATAGAATGACCCTGCTTGGCTGAAAAATCACAAAAATATATAAATAAAGATATTGAGAATTACTTTGATTTGAAATTGACAATTTTCATAAAATCACTCCTGTAGAGAGTATTTCCTTTTTTATGTATATAAGCTCAGTGTTGCTCTAGAACCTGCAAAACCTGCAAAAGTTGTGGAATTTCGATAAAGAACCTGGAAATGTCCTGGAATTTTGAAAAAGAGCCAGGAAATTTTTATTGATACTTCTTTTTAAAGTTTTAATAATGATTTTAGTCCTTTTTGCGCTTAATTTATAAATTCAGATTTATAGGAATGGATTAAATTACGTTCCAACTATTTGAATGTGTGCGGCAAGTGATTACCTTCTACTTTCTTAGTATTGCATATTAATAATTTTTTTACTTTATTACAAAATTTTCTTTAGAATGAAATAATCCATCTGTCGAACTTTTTCCCAAGGAGGGCTAGTAAGGGAAATTATGGGAGGGATAGTAAGGGAAGTGAGGGAAAATTATTGGAGGGAAAGTAGGAGAAGTGAGAGGAAATTATGGGAGGGGAAATAGGGAAAATGAGCGAGACGATGGGAGAGGTAGTAGGGGAAGTCAGGACAAATAAGGTAAGGGGTAGTAGGAGAAGTGAGAGGAAATGAGGGGAGGGAAAGCGACGGGAAATGATGGAAGGGAAAGTTGGAAATAGGGGAGACGATGGTAGAGGAAGTAGGAGAAGTGAGAGGAAATGAGGGAAGTAGGAGAAGTGAGGGAGAATGAGGGGATGATAATTAGGGGAAGTAAGGGGAAATTATGAGAGGGTAAGTAGGGGAAGTAAGGGGAAATAAGGAGAGAAGTAGAAAAGGGATTTCCCCTTGGAAGGGAATTATGAAAAGTGAGAGGGAATAAGGGAAGGGTTAGCGAGGGGATTTCCCCCTAGAGGAAATTCCAAATTTAAAATAATAAAAAGACCCTGCTAATAATTATTATACTATAATTATTAATAATAATTATTATACTTACCATATAATTAAAAAAATTAAAACAATAATATTAGTATGATTATTACTAAAATTTATTAAAATATGATCAAAAATCTTCATTATTTCCAGAATTATTGCAATTTTTCAAAAACTTCAGCAAATACTCAAAAAACATGCGTATAGATAATTTCGGCCGGTAGTGTATCAGAAGTTTTCTGGAAATTATATTTCACACAGTACAATGCTTTTAAAGTGATTTAAGTTCAAATTTTGAATCAAATTTTTTAAAAAGTTGTCCTGGAAATTTTTCAAACATTGACTTGTAAAACCTGAAAATATCCTGCAATTTTGCAATCCGATTTCTGTAACAAACATTTTCTTCAACCCGGTGGGTTGAAAAGAACAAATTCTGGAATTCAAAGTCGATACAACGCGAAAAATTAGCGTATTTGAATCGTAAAAAATTATTATTAATATTTACCCCTAGCTCATACCCCTAGAAGTTTTTCTTATCATTAATATGTGGAAAAATGTGAAAAAAAATTAAAAATCCACATAACTTCCTCAATTTAAAAAAAATACTTTCATGAGCCGTGGACCGCAACCTTCTTTCAAACCCAAAAAAAATTAGTGCAGAGTAAAAATCAAATTTTTTAAATTTATTAAATGGCAGACACATATAAGATGACCGAGAATCCAACAAAAGTGAGCCAAATTTCATGAGAAAATCTTGTTAGTACAGTCCCTGGCCATATTTTCAGACCAAAACTAAAAAAATTATTAATTTTCCCATTTTACAAGGAATGACTCTCTTTGACAAGATGAGCAGGTTTATTTGGAGGAACCATACAATAGTCAGCGACAGACAAAATTTAAAAAAAATCCAATATGACCGGATGTTCGATTTTAAGAAAAATAATTAATTTCACCATTTTCAACAAAGGCCTCTCAAACTTGACAAGATGAACAAGTTTATTTGCAAAAGAAAAATAAAAAAGTTTCCAAATGTTCTCAATCAGGGTAGAGATTCGCATTTTACAACAAAAGTGAAAATATTCGTTTGATTGACAATTTTAGTTTATACCGCCATCTTGGATTTTTTTTAGATTTTGGTATATAATGAAATTATTTGTATAACTTGTCGTTTAAAATTTTTTATGAGCATGTGTGGATTTTTTTAGCACAATAAAGCTTTAAAAAACCTATACATGCTCAGAAATTTTGTAATCTTTTGCGTTGTATTGACTTTGAATTCCAGAATTTTTTATTTTTGACTCACCCTAATAAATAAACTCACAGGCACGTAGAAAAATCTGCAACAATATTTATTTATGCACGATTTTTATTTTGAATTTTTAAAACGGTTCTCTTTTTTCTTGGAGAATATTTTCGTATACAAGAAAGCTTTCCGAGAAATCAATATGGTTGCAGCATACTGCATTATTCACACTTTCGTGTCCGAATCTTCTGTCTGTCGACAAAGGAACTTGTTTTGACTAGAAGAACTATTACTGGGGGAATATGATCTGAATGTAATTTTTTTTATCCTTACTTTCAATACAAATATTCAAATAATTTTGTAAACACTTTGTTGTTAAAAAATGTTTTATACTGGAAAAAATTTCACTGACATTTATCACAAATTATAATTTAAAGAGTTCTTTTGAAAAATGAATCTAGTTAGAATTTACAATATAGAAAGAATTAAGAGAAGAAGAATTCGATTTTTGAATTAAATTTAAAATTTTAGAATGACAGTACCGGATCACCGGGGTAAATATGGATCAAGGAATTTTCTTTTCTTAATGGGAGTTAAACCTTTCAAAATTTTTCAAAATGTCTTGAAATCTTCTGAAAGCTCACTCAATCCTATAAAATTCTCTGAAACCCCATAAAATCATTCGAAATATTTTCAAATACTTTGAAAAACTTTAAGAATCATTTGAAATGCCTCATAATTTTTTGAACCTGCAGAAATTACTTTAAATCTTAAGGGTCCTATTCAAATCTTTTAAAATATTTTTCAATCCCTAGAGATTCTCTGAAATTCCTTTAAATGTTTATAAATCACGTAAAAATCCTATGAAACTCCTGGGAGTCTTTAGAAGTAACTTAAAAATTCTTGTGAAATCCCTTAAAATATTCTGAAATATTTCGACAATCCTTAATCTCTTAAAATACCTTGTGGTCTCTAGAAATTTCTTTAAAACTTTTGAAACCACTTGAAACGTTTAAAATTTTTGTGATATCCCATGAAATATTTTAAGTCCCATTGAAAACTTCTAATTTAGAAATATTTTTGAAGATTTCAGATGTTTTGAGAAAGAATCTAGAAAATTTGAAAAAAAATAATTTTATTTTACAGGATTTTACAAAATATTAGGAAAAATTCGAGTCAGTTTAAAAGATATTAAGGTTTTTCAGAAGTTTGGAACGAAATTAAAAGTATATTTTAAATTGACTCGTATTCTTCCTAAAATTTATCAAAAAATGGTGCAAAATTACATAAATTGCATTAAAATCTTCCAGATTCTTCTTTTAACAATTTTGGAAATCTTTTGAAATATTTTTAAGTATTGTATTAAAATTAATTTTTCAAAATAAAAAATCAATAAAAATTTTCCTAGGAATAGAGAGAACATTTTTTGATTCTCTTGGAATCTTTCAAAATTCTTAAACAGCTTCTTTTTCCTAAATTTTCAAAAATGTACATTTTTTCTTAAATCTTGAAATTTGACATTTTTTTTAATATTTTCAAAACTTCTAAACCTTTTAAATATCTTTTCAAATTATTCAGATTTTTCCTAAAAATTCTTTATAATGAAAAAAATATCCTTAAAATCTTCCAGATTCTTTTTCTAAAATTTTGGAAATCTTTTGAAACCTTATAAGGTATTCTTTTAAAATTAATTTTTCAAAATAAAAAATCAATTAAAATTTTTCTAGGATTCTCAAGAAATTTTGTTCATTTTATTGATAAACAATTTTAAATCTTTACAAATCTTTATCATCTTTACAATCTTTACAAACGTTTTGAAATATTTTTCAATTTTCTTTTAGAACTCATTTTTTAAAACAAAAGATCATTTCAGCAAATTTGATTATTCTCTTGAAGCCTTTTAAAATTCTTAAAAAGCTTCTACATTTTTTTCAAAAATTTGAAAAATCTGTATTTTTTTTAATTTGTTCAAATCTTCTCAAATTTTCAATTATTTTCGAATCTTTTTCAAAACTTCTAGATATCTTTTGAAATAATTTAGTTTTCCTAAAAATGATAAAACTCTGCAAAATTAAAAAATTGTTTTAAAACCTTCCAGTTTCTGTTTCGAAATATTTGGAAATCTTAAAAACTTAAAAGGAATCAATAATGTTTAGAAGCATTCAGAAAGAAATTTTATCATGAAATAAAATTTCTTATTTGAAAATTTTGATTTACAAAGTTGATGGTGCAGAAATCCGTAATCTTTTTTAAGAGATAAATAAACAGAAAACAGCCACTAAAAGTCACATTCACATAGTTTCGCAATCGGTCAGGTTTTCTACAACAATGTGTCCGATATCTTCAATATATTTGGTGAGATTATTTTTTTAGATAGGATAGATCCTAAAAATATTGCTTGTAAGATGTACAGCAAGTCTCATTAAAAAAAATCACTGAATTACGGAGCATTAAAGTTGATCCATATTTACCCCGTATTATCCACAATTACCCCAGTTGGTGGCATTTAGAAAAATGATTCTAGGCTTGAATTGTGTAAAAGAAATCATTCAATTTCTTCTCATCCTTCGAGTTTGAATCTAAAATATAATTAATTAATTACTTATTATTAATCATTCGTTTCAATTTTGTTTATACTATATTACCACTCCCTAAACTTAAATTTTCTTTTTCAGGAGCTCATAGTAGCGCCAGTGCGGTTTGCTCTAGAGTATTATCGTCGGCTCAACGAAGCGGCAAAGGACGAGCGTCATCATCGTAAGAGCGTCGTAGATCTTGGAGAACACGCGCCGTCAGCCATTTCCGGCGGAAATTCTGGTTCTTCCGCGGTTGTAAAATCCACCTCTTCCCACAGCGTTCGATCAAAGCGATCCGGGTGTACCATTCACTCCCGATCAAGGTCCACAGATGAAGACGGAATGGAGAACCTGACAATCGAAGAGGCAGATAATCTCGAAAGTTCGGATCCAGAAACCGCAACGGAAGTCGAAATCAGCGAGAAGACCCTAAAATTCAAAATATCCACAGAAGGGACGATATCAGCCTCTTCAGCTGGTAGAAAAAGTTACCCAGGAAGTCGAAAAGGCAGTAGAGAAAAATCTTCTTTAGACTACCACAACCACGAGTTCGCCAAAGCAATGAGAGAACATGACAGAAGACGAAGTAAAGGAGAAAATTTGAGCAGTGACATGAGCTCTCCCATTAGTGTTAAATCAGGTGAGGAGCCCAGAATCCTCGAAGAACTCGAAAGGAACGAACTGATTTTGATAGAATCTATGATCTCTAGAAGGAGAAACGAAGGAAATGGGAATGTTGCTGTAGGAACAGTTCCACAGAAGAATAATCTTAACAAGAGATCAATCAGCATTGATAGTGATCCAGAAATTGGAACAAATTCCAGAGAACTTGTGAAAGAAGTTCGTTCCTGCTGTTGTGAGGATAAATCCAGTTCCAACAACCACAAATCTTTGTTCTCAAGATTGAGAAACCTAACAGATCGTTTGAGCATCAGCTTCGATACCAAGGAGCCTCCCCTATCCAAACCCATGAAGCTTCCAACTTCCAAAGGTCTCAACAAAAGTAATTCAATAAGCAGCAGCTCATCTTCTACGATGAGATATAACAATGTTAATGCAGTTTGTAAAAAATGCAATCTCTCTAAATCTAATAAGGAGGGCAGAGAAAATATTGTGGATCTTTCGAGCGGTGATAAGAAGTCAATGACTTTTCCGAAAGCCAGAAAATTTCAAGACTGCAGGAACAAAAGCTGGAAAACTGTCTTCGCCAAGGAAAAGAGACCTTCTGTTTCCTTGGAGACATTACCAGCTAGTGATCTAGAATCTTCTCTTCCAAAGCACAGGAGAAATCTCTCCAATCCTGAAGGAAAAATAGGCTTGGCGAAAAGCCAAAGCCCAACTAAGGAAACAGAGCTGAAGATTAGTTTTCGGGAGTTTAGGGAAATCGATGTCAGACCTAAGAAACCAGAAATTCACGTGGATCAAGTGAATCCTGGTAGTTCCACTGATGTTGGAGAAGATTTAGGAAAAGTAGAGATCAGACGCAGTTCTGCTAGCATGGAAGACATATCGAAAATCACGAAGCAGAATGAAATAACAATATTGAGTTTGCTGGAGCAGAAAAAGATTGAGGAACAACATACTGGAAGTCTTGATTCGATGCTCTGTAAGGAGTCGATAACGACTTGTGTAAAAAAACCAATCGCTTATTCTTCTCCAGCATCTACGAAGAAATCATCTCCAGGATTGTTTTCCCGCTTTAAGACCGGGATGAGTATTGACGGGACAAGAAGCAGCAGCAACAGTGGCTCTCTTCACGATCAACCCTCTCAACAAAGCGGATGGATCTCTTCACTGACTGCCAGTTTTCGTCCCAAAAGGCAAATTAATGAGCCAACCACGTCTTCTCATCCTTCTCTTTCCCCTAGCAATGAATAATTTTGTAACCTGGATTTCGCGACAACGTCTTCAGATTAGATCACGTATTTTAGCCGATGGTTGGATTTTTAATTGTTGAAGCATTTTATATTTTGAAGCGTCCTAAAATCACTTCAGTAATTCCCTAGCGGATCGCGTGACCATAAAGTGACCAAATAGTGACCAAATAATGTCAAATTATGAATAAATGTGAAGAAGGATGAAAATATGACCTAGCGGGCCCAAGTGAACCGTCGGTCGGGTAGGTCACTTTACGCTCATGCAATTACGTAACCGTTCCGTTCATGAGGTCCGCTAGGGAACGCGCGATTTTAAAACGGCTCTCGCGAACTACTCGAAGTTTTTTAGGACACCTTTGTCTTCCATACGTTTTTAATCAACTTTCTCTTCAATTTAAACTTTTTTCTAGTCTTGAATTAAAGCTTTTACTGTTTACAAATACTCAACTTTCAAATTTTACTAATTTTATCACAAATTTGAAAGCTTTTAATCTGAAGACTCAAATCAGCATATTTCAAATGCCTAAATTTCCAATTAATTTTTTCCTAGTTTTAGTAGACTTCCTTACATTTCTTCAAGAACAAAGTAATTGAGAAGAGAAAAAAAGAAACGAGTACTTCCGCTCTAATTAATTCAGTGTACGTGAGCCGGGTAAAAACGATGTAGGACGTGTGTCGCGAACAAGAAGAAGGAAAAAAATAATAAGGAAGATGAATTCTATTTCTGTGACTTTAGAACCGAGTAGCTAGAATCGAGAATGCGTTTAAGTTTGTAGACTACTTTATTTATTGTATAAATAGCGCGTAGCTGGACGAATAATAATTAATGTTGTATGTTATATACATATATCAAATCGCAGCGTAAATACACCTCCAAATCGATGATTAGAAGTAGGTAGTTAGAAAGCTTATTTGTAGTTGGCAGTTAAGTGTACTTATTGGATACGTAGCTGCCATACAATGAAATCCAAAAATGTAATGAATTTGAGTGTTGCGTGCAAGGAGAATTTAAGGCATTTTATGTCGAGAAGGTCATTTTTAACCAAATTTACTTTAAATCTCCTTGTGTGAGATGAAAAAGTAGTTGCCAATAATATAAAGGATCTTAGGGCAGAGTGAAAATGCTAAAATAATCGAGTCGCTTTCATTGAGGGAAAAAAATCAACGCACCAATTTTTTTTCTCTCAGGTTAAATGGTATCTATTAAAAATGCCGACGTAGCCCTAGCGGACGGGGTGAAAGGAATGGTCAGGCTGTTGCCTGACCGTAAAGTGACCACATGATGTCATTTTCGTAATACTACAATAAGATTAATAAAATCAGCAAAAGAAACATTTAAATTGCTGCAATTATAATTCTACGTTGAAATTTTTTATAAATTTGATATTTTAATATTTAAATTATTTTTATTCAGCGGACGCTGAAAAATAACACTTTTAAATTTAAAATATAAAATTGACAACAAATCTTAACGTAGGTCACGCAGTAGCGTGACCTTTCCGTTCACTCGGTCCGCTAGGGAGTGCATGGATTAGTTATCGACGTGGATTACGAGGTCGTTTCCGACGTGGTTTATAACGTAGTTTACGACGTCGTGACTTAACTAAATCTGGTTTAAATAGTTATATTTTCGTTTAAAAAAGATTCTTTAATTGCACAAAAAAGTTCCTGGAAATCTGTAATTATAATCATTTTCAAAATAGTTTTCTGCATAATTGGTTCATTGCAAATTGTTCAAAATAGAAAATTATACGCATTTGGAGGGAACTTGTGACAAATAGAATTTTGAGTTCGGAGATCACGGCATACTTTTAGCATCGCCCGAGCGGATTACGTAACCGTTCCGTTTACACAGTCCGCTAGGGTGCGCACGCAATTGAACAGTTCCAGCGCGTAGTTTGCACTCTTGCATTTTTCTACTTTCAAGCACTTATTTTAAATAATTTAAATTTTACGAAGTTATTTACTTAAAATACTTTGAGAGATAACCTTGAACTTAAAAAATGTTCAACTCCGCAATCGACATGTCAAATGGCAGCGGCCATATTCCTTCCTTTGTTCTTGTTGCATATTCTCAAGTTCCGGTTATTTCTGAACGTTTTTTTATATAAAATAATCTCGCGAAAAGTGAATTCATTGAAATATAATCAATAGTGAAAACCAAAAAACGGCAAAAGTACACAGAAGTGTAAATTAAGCACTGGATCTGTTTAATATCGTGTGACATTGGCGGACCCGCTAGGTCATATTTTCATCCTTTTTCACATTTATTCATAATTTCACATAGAACTCAACACTTTTTATCTTTTCACACATTTATGTTTACGTATTTGTATTTATTCATGTGTTTAAAAATTAAGGATTAAAAACCGTCTGCAGCGACCCGACGTGCAATAATGTGCGTCCGGCTGCCGCACACAGCTTTTAATTTGTAATTATTGAGCACATGAGTAAATACAAATAAATGAATACAATTGTGTGAAAAGATAAAGAGAGTGTTGAATTTTATGTGAAATTGTGAATAAATGTGAAAAAGTTGAAAACATGCCCTAGCGGCCCTGTGAACGGAACGGTAACTATTTGGTCCCTTTACGGTCAAGCAGTTGCGTAACCATTCCGTTCACGAGATCCGCTAGGGCGCCAGATGCATGTCGTTTCCTCTTCCAACTCAAAGTTCTATTTATTACAAGTACCAGGAAGATACATATAATTTTCTATCTTTTATTATCATACCATAAAGCTATGCGACCATTACGCAGAAAACTAAATGATTATGCATATTTATGAATTTGAGTTTTATGTTTACAGGTTTCCAAGAACTTTATCTATGAAATTTTTGGACCTCTTTTTAGTAATAAACAAACTATTCACGCCAAATGTTTAACAAAGTCAGAACGTAGGAAACTACTTCGAAAACCACGTCGGAAAGGACCTTCGTAGCCCTAGCGGACCTTGTGAACGGAACGGTTACGCTAGGGTATATTTTCATCCTTCTTCACATTTATTCAAAATTTCACATAGATTTCAATACTCCTGTTATGTTTTTACACATTTAAATTTATTTATTTGTATTTTTTCATGCGTTAACAAATTATACATTGAAAACTATGTGCGTTAACCTAACGTGCAATATTGTGCGTCGGGTTGGCGGACCCGGCTTTCAATTCTTAATTTTTTTAGCACATAAATAAATACTAATACATAAATATAAATGGGTAAAAAGATAAAAAGAGAATTAAGTTCTATGTGAACTTGTGAATAAATATGAAGAAGGATGAAAATATGCCCTAGCGTCCGAGCGAACGGAATGGTCACTGTATGGTCACTTACGGTCAGGCAGTTGCGTAACCGTTCCGTTAACAAGATCCGCTAGGGTGTTTACGACGTCGTATCCTACGTACTTTACTTAAATTAATATTAATTTTAGCATTTCCACTCCGCCTTTTGCTGTATTCACTAATGTAGCTGCTTTAATCACAATTTAAATTATCTTAGTCGTTGTTTAAATTCTCGAGAGAAGAAGAAAATTCTAAATGGAAAAAGCAATTTTTGGGGACTAAAGTGACCCCCTTGATATGGAATGCCAAGCATTTTATTAGGATCCAATATAACTATGGCTGTTAGGATGATTGGTGCCGAAAAAAAGAATGTGGTGTGATTTAGGGTATGGATTCAATTGTAACGAACGATTATCTTCAATGACTGATTTTTACGCATCAAAAATGAGAATATGAGTAATTGAGTATACAATGCAGCTAGGTCAATTCCAAAAAATACTGAATTTAAGATTCTTTGAGGAAAATCAAAAAAATTATCCGATATGAGTTGGGACCACACTTTACAAATCTATAGATTTTACTGAATTAGTAATTTACTCCATGTACTTATGACATTTTTTATCTAGATATTTAAAAGATCGTTCGTACCAATTTGCTTCCATATTAAAAACGGCCTACGTTTTGAAGAGTGTTTGATCGGCGACTATTACGTACGAGTTTTATATTAAGTTCTCTATACAATATCATGCTTTCATTCTTACATTAGATGTTTATATTTTTATACTCCGTCACTGTGTCTACACGGCTCAAACTGGGCACTTTTCTTGAATTTTTTGATAGGAATCATCTTCAGGAATAATTTTTATTTTTGTTCTAGACGAATATTTTGGTGAAACGAAAGAAGAAAAAAATTGGAAATCAAAAATAGCCTGGTCCTGAAAAGTTTCGTTTTGCATCCTATGTATTTGCAAATTATCCCAAATTTGTTTTGAGCCTATAGAAACTTTCACGCATCAAAATTCATCGAAACAAAATTGATAAGGCTTCAGAAAAAAAATTATTCAGGATCTGCCTATTTTAATTTCTAAGGTCTTCGCAATTTTTTCCAAAGTAAATTTCGATTCCTATAACGTTTCTACATATTCAAAAAAATTGTGGAATAATTTGTAAAGCTTTAAAAATCGCTTTTGGTATTTTAAGGTCTCTAAAAATTAAATTTTGTCCTAGAAAAAGTAAGCATATTGAAATGATACAATATTTTTGAAAATTAGACATATTTTGTTTATTACAAAAAAATGTAATTATTTTTTAAACAATTTTAATTTTTAATACTTGTTTTAAATTAATTGAGGTTCTGGCTATTCTAATTGATAAAATCTTCATATTTTTTTTTAAATAAATTTTGACTGTGATAAAGTTTTTACAGATTCAAAAAATTGTAGAATAGTTTGCAAAGCATTTAAAAATGATTTTAGTTATTTCAGATTTATAAAAATGAGATTTTGTCCTAGAAAAACTGAACATAACATCAGAACATTTTTAAAATTGAATATATTTTGTTTATTACAAAAAAACAGTAATTATTTTGTAAACAATTTTAATTTTTGAAACTTGTTTTAAAATAATTAAAGTTCGGGCTATTTTAAGTGATAAAATTTTCACATTTTTTTCAAAGTAAATTTTGACTGCGATAAAGTTTCTACATATTCAACAAAATATAGAATAGTTTGCAAAGCATTTAAAAATGATTTTAGTTATTTGAAGTTTATAAAAATGATATTTTGTGCTAGAAAAACTGAATATATTGAAATCTTACAACAATTTTTGAAAATTGGACATATTTTGTTAATCACGTGAACAAATATTTATTTTTTTCGATTAAAATTTTTTTAACATATTTTTCCACGGGTTTTAAGGGACCCAAAATGAAGCTTTTCAGTGCGCGATTTTTTTTGATTTCCAATCTTTTTTTTTTACCCAACCTGACAAATACTTACTAGATATAGAAAAAACTGTAAAAAAAAATATTTTCACATTGAAAATCAATGTTGAAGCTGGCATTTATATGCGCTATTATATTTTATTTTTCATGTTCTACACATGCTTTGAATAGATTTTTTTATGCTGATTCCAAATCCGGCCTCTAAATTAATTTAGGACTTCATGATTCATGATAATAAAATTTTGGATAAAAAATACCAACTTCAACAAAGATTTTCGAAGTCAAGAAATGTTTTTTCACACATTCTCTATATTTATTAAATATTCATCTACAACCAAGAAAAATATTTAATTCCTCTAGGTGATTCCTGTCAAATATTAAAAAATTTTAAAACAAAATTCAACAAAAGTGCCCATTTTGCGACGTTTGAACCGCATGTATTGTTGAACTCTAGTCTTACGTTACTATTGTCATCCCAACTTGTTTTGGGCATTTTTTTCGTTTTATAAGTGACAAAATAGGTCAAACCTTTTTACACAACTCATAGTAGGTTCGAAACCTCGTAAATAGTTTTCCAATCACTCCGACGAACCGTCAAGCGGCGACGATTATAGTTTAGGTTTTTGCTCGAAAAAACTGGTAAATATAGTTTCGACCAACTATAGTCGTTAAAAAACTACTTGTGCCTGATTTTTTATCATTATTATTTATTTGTGTACTCTTCCTAACAGACTTTCGGGGAGCAAGATTTGTATATTTGCAGGCCAAATTAGCACGTATTCCTGTCTTTGCTATATGGTCAAATAAATTTTCTTTGAGTCTGAACAAAATTTTTCCGAGTGTGTCAAAAAATTCGCTGATCATGATTTTTGTTACGAGGTCAATTTAAAAGTAGGTAGAGTTTCGTAAGTGTTGTTTTTGCATGGTGCATCGGAACCTATTGTAACTGAAAGTAGTTTGAAAATGAGATTTTGTTTTTTATTACAGTTCTTGGGCATGCTACGAGCAATTTAAGACCAAATTTAAAGTAATCGATGAGACCTTTTTTGAAAATAATAATTTTTTCTGTTTAATATTCATCTTTAACGAAAAAAAATTGCATTTTTTTTACTTAACACTATTTGAGAAACTGATTGAAATCACAAACCTGCAATAAGGATCTGAATAGTGAAGCCCAATGTTTACAGGTTCGACTTTATGAATGACTAATTGGCAAATGATAATATTTTAACTTTTGAGTTTCTAAAATTCAAATTATACTAAGAAAGAAATGTTAGAATACGGTTTTAATGGTATTTTCGGCGAATGGTTTAAAATAAATTTTTTTAACTTCTAATGTGCAAACATTTGTTTTTAAATAATTAATAATTCATAATTTTGAATTGAATTGAAATTTTGAATTGAAAGAATTGAAAATGTTCCAAATTAATCAATTTTAATTTAGGTAAAATGTGAAAAAAATGACAATATTTAACATGTTATGAAGAGGAATGGAATTGATATCATTTCTAAATAATAGCATTTAAAATTGAATAATTTTAAATTCAAAGTGTTTGAAATTAAAAAATTTGAGATCAGAAGCTCTCAAAATTGAATAATTTCACACTACAATTTTAAAAATTGGACAATTTCATTAGAAAGGGAATGTATCATTAAAAAAGGAAAATTGTATCATTTCTAATTCAAGGCTCAAAAAATTGAACAATTTTATTTTGAATAGAAGAATCTCGAAATTGAATGATTTCAGATTGAAATTTCGAAAATAGGATAATTTCAAAACGTTTATAATTTAATAATTTCAGTTCAGAATTTTGAATACTCGATCATTTGAAATTCAAAGGAATTGAAAAGGTATTATTTCTAATTAAAAGCGTTTAAAATTGATTAATTGAAAATTGAAAACTCTTGAGTTTAAATAATTTGTAATTCAAAGCAATTAAATTTTGACAATTTCAAACTGAAAACTCAATTGAATGTTTCAAAGTGAATGCTAGTACTTTAAAATGTTAATTATTTAAACAATTATAATTCAACTTTTAAATTCATTACACAAAGTTTTCTTTTGTCAAAAAATAAGTTCACCGTCTAAAATGGAAATTTTCGTTGAAAAGTAAATGAATCCTAACTTCATTTAAAACTAACAAAAATGTTTATTACTATAAATTATCATATTTAATTTATTTTATACTCAACCTCTTTAAATTTTCAATCACATTAAATAAATTTAAATCGATTAAAAATTTTCAAATTGTTAATTATTCTTTTCAAATTTAAACCTCTGCAAGTTTAATTACAAAATTAAATCAACAACTAAATTAAATTAAACAATTGAAAATTAAGCGTTCAACATGGAAATTTCGAAGTCTAAAATTTGAGATAGTTTAATTCTAATTTATTTTGAGTTTCATCAATACGATTTTCAACTTTATAAATTAAAATTGTTCAATTTTTCAAACTTTATTTAGAATTACTATTAATTTTAAACATTTTCCAAATTTATTATTTTTAAATCTTCAACAAAAAATCGGACAATTTTAAGATTGAAAATTAGGAAATAAAAAAAAAATACCAAACTGATTCCACTGTTTGCAATAGCACAATTCTAAACCTTTCAATTAGAATTTTTGTTCAATTTGATATTTTAGGATTTCGAAGAATTTGAAAAACCAGACAATTTTGTGCGTTTAACATTGAAAACAAAGAATTTAAAATATTTAAATTTAAAATTGTTGAATGTAAAATTTACTATCAAGTCTTTCAAAATGAAATTTTTAAAGATTTAAAGATTTATTAGTGAAATTGTTCTGATATTTTTAATATGTGAATATTTTTAGTTTTAAGGCCTCAAAAATCGAAATCGAAAATCTTTTTAGAATTGCGCATTCTGAACTATAATTTTAAATTGAAATTACAGAAATTTTGAAGATGACAGATATGTTATTAAGTATCATATCATGTAGTATCGAGTGACATTCAGAGTGATTGGACAATTTTTTTCTACCGTTTCAATGAGTTACAATTGAAAACTCTTGGATTTTAGAGATTTGTAAGTAAAAATTCTTAAATTTTTATGATTTTAGAAATCTGAAGTCAAGTTTTCAATTCGACATCTTCCAAATTGAAGCAATTTTGAAGGTAAATCATGAAATTTACAGACATTTTTAATTTTAAATTGTCAAAATTAAAATATCTTCAATTTTGAAGACTTACAATTTAAAGTTCTACAATTTTGAAGACTTACATATAATGGAAAATTCTTCAATTTTAATCATTTGCAATTTGAAATTCTTCAATTTTAAAATTGTATAAATACAAATTCTCCAATTTTGATGCTTTTGATTGTATATTTTCAAATTTGAAAACTCTTGAATCTTAAAGATGTGTAAAATAAAATTTTTTAGATTTTGATGATTTTAGAAATCAAAAGTCAAGTTTAGAATTCTATATCTTCAAAATTGTACAAATTTTGAATGCAAAGCATAAAAATCATTTCAAAGTTTTACAATTTTCAAGAGTCTTCCGTTGAAAATTCTTGAATTTTAAAGATTTATAAATAAACATTCTTAAACTTTGATGATTTTAGAAATCAAAAGTCAGGTTTTCAATGCTAAATCTTTCAAATTGGAGAGATTTGACATGTAAAGCATCAAAATTAAAGAATTTAAAATTTTAAAATTAAAAACTTGCATAGTGTTTAATTTAAATCGAAAAAATTAAAAAAAATCTATTTTAACGATTTACAATTCAAAGTTCTACAATTTGAAGAGTAATAGTTGAAAATTCTCAAATTTTGAAAATATAGAATTGCAAATTATTTAATTTTCGAGATTTATATTTTAAAGGTTTGTAATTTTGAAATTTTTAATATTGTGAACCTTTAAAGTTTAATTATTCTAAAAAGTTTGGAAATCATGTGCTTTCCAATTAGAAACTTTTAAAACTAATTAGTTCAAACTTTAAGCATTAAAAATTAAAGAATTTCGAATATCGCTTGAAAACTAAAAATTAAATTTTTTCAATCTAAAGGACAAAAAAAACACACAAAAAGCGCGAAAAAACATAACATCTTCAAAGCGGACAAAGTGAATGAATTTGGAAGATTAAAAATATTATTAATTTGGTTTTATATTATTCGTGAATTCAGAAAAAAAAAGTTCTTGAACCACAAAGCTTTTTTCTTGGATTTACATGATAATTTGATTGAATGAAACAAATTTTGGTTGGTTCAGCAAAATATTTGATTGACCCAACAAAACTTTTTGGTTGAATCAAGTAAATATATTCCATCTTCAAAAAGAAATAGTTAAAACAAATAAAAATTTTTGTTGGATCATCCAAATATTTTGTTGTCCATATGATAACCATATTATATGGTTGAACCAACAACATTTTTTTTGATTAAACTTAACCGTTTTCTGAGTGTAGGATACCCAAGAACTATAATCAAAAACAAAATCCCATTTTCAAACAACTTTCAGTTAGAATCGTTTCCACCGCATCTTGTTTCATTATTAACTTCCCGATTATGCGAAGCTGTACAAAAACCAGGAATATAAGTTTTACAACTTGTACTGAGCAAAATTCGGTACAAAATTCGGTACTTTCCATCTTCGTTTCCATCTTCTACCCGCGCCTCTCGTACGTTAAGCCGTTATTTAGATAAGAATATTGACTCGAACTCTTAAATGAAGAATCGTAATTACGTGCATTATATGCAAAACTGGTTTTACCTGATGTATATGAAGAGTTAAGAAAATTGCTGCGCTCGCTGGCGAGTGACTATCGTTATTATACATACGTATGTTGTAACATGATTGTAAGTATCTCCGAATATTATGTGCGCGTGGGAGAGTCAACGTCCAGTGCTGACAATTAGTCTTATAATTTAAAGACAATTTACAACTTTAGTTTATTAATTTTTCAATGTCTCAATTCCAAACCGAAGAGACCAGAAAGACTTTTTAAAAAATGAAATAGAAGCTCGGACAGCTGATTTTCAAATAATATTATTGCTAACTATTTATTTTTAGTCTTCGGTCCATTTTGATATTTTGAATCTTATTGGAAAAGTTTTGCGATAGAATAATCTTTTTCAGCACTGAACGACCCATTCGAAAAAGTACGTACCGTTGATTGGTCCGATATCTATCATTCCGTTTGATTCTAAGGTGTCGTAATATAATATATTATAGAAGACTAACTTTAAGATTTTAAATCTAACCTGTAGTCAACTGTATCATGAAAATGAGAAAGCAGCCACGATCAACAAGTAGTTTTTTGTAAATGAAAGTAAGTGAATGAAATAAACGTATACGTCAACATGGCACGTTAGACCTTTTCACTTAAATTGCCTATTCTTTTAGGTTAGTAATTTATTATTCAATATACAAATACTTGGTTTAGACATAAAATGATCCACTTGTTCACCTGCTGCAGAGGAGATAGCCACAGTATAATTGACTTTATCATTACCTCTTAGTCCCAAAAATTAACTTAGGTCAAGGATGGAGAAGAAACCCAGCTGAAAATTCCTTTACAGGAACCTCAGAGGATCCTGGACATGTTCCTGGACACAAACCTGCACATGAACCTGTACAGGTAATCTTGACGGTTCCTGTACAGGAATTTGGTGAAGGAAACTGTACCTGATCTCCTGCAAAGAAAAGTGTATGCAAGGTAACCTTTGATTGTACAGGTTCCTTCACAAAGTGATTTGAGACGCGGATTCATGTATAGGAACTTGTTCAGGATCCTATACGTGAACCTGCATAGGAACTAATCCGCGAGGGTTCGCTAGTGGCTTCGCTCTCTCGATAGTAAGTTCAATCTTCAAGGGAATTAAAGGAAAGCAACTTTTTAGCTGTAAGCAACATGAGTTTTCGCGACGGCTTTCTGTAAAGGACCCCATACGTGTTTCTGTACAGGAACCGTCGCCTCAATTTACTACACAAAGGAACCTGTACAGGAACCTATATTCGATCATTCAAAGGTTTCTTTGTCGGTGCAGATTTCATTGCAGGATCGTGTACAGTTTCCTTCGCCGAATTCCTGCGCAGAAACAATCAAGATTACCTGAGCAGGATCGTGTCCAGAAACATGTCCAGGAATCTCCGAGGTTCCTGTACAGGAATTTTCAGCTGGGAAGAGAATCAAAAAGACAAAACAGGCGCGAATCAAGATAAAGAATTTACAGAAACCGAAAGTGCGAATAGAATTTCAGAATAAGATATACGAACGCATAGATAGGGCAAATTGATAGGCGCTAATACGCAATAAAGATATAGAGGGCGCATGGACTATGTTCCGGGAAATCATTGTTAAGAGTGCGACCGAAGTGTGTGGTACTGAGGTTGCAGGAAAAATGTCTGGTGATGCGTGATGGAATGATGAAATACGCATAGATATTAGCGAAAAGTAGCAAGCGTATTTAAGAAAGTTAAACATTACAGGCCTTAGCGATGACGAGAGAAATAGGCTAGAAAATGACTGTATGGAAAGAAACAGTAAAGTAAAAATACTAGTTAAAGAAAGTAAGGGTGAAATCAAAGCGGAAAAAGAGAAGAAAATGCAAATCGATTTTGAAGGAAGCATAAAACTGGTTTTGAAATTAACCATGATCATTATGAAAGGGAAATTATTGGGAGGTGAAGCTATTATATAGGACATCACGACTGCTACCTAGAACACGATACGTTGGAAACCCCGATAGGAAAAATCTGTGCCTCTGAGTTTAGGGATATAATTAAGAACTTGAAGAAAGGTTAGGCTGCTGATGCAGATGGTATTAACGCTGAAATGCCTAAATACGGTGGCGAATATATATCTCACAGACTGTGTGGGAGCAAGTGTGAGGATAAACGGGCAACTGAGTGACTGGTTCGATATTATACAAGGTGTTAGGCAAGGATGCGTTATGTCCTCATGAATATTTATCATATTTATGTATAAGTTTCTAAAAATGGCCTTCTTCGACGAAGAAGTTGTAGATCTCGAAACAGTGAAGGTACGTGGGTTAGCTTTCGCAGATGACAAGATTGTTATGGTAGAATCAATCGAGCACTTGCAAAGAATGTTAAGTAAACTTAACACAAGCATGAAGAACATGGGCCTCAAAATAACGTAAATGAAACAAAAATGATCGCGTTTGAAGAGATGAATGAGAAAGAAATATATATCTGGGTATATCTGGGTAACTTATTCACTAGTGATGGAAAGATAGATAGATATTCGGCAAAACACTGATGGAAAAAGTGAGAAACGAGATAATCCTGAAAGAATGTGGTATAGAAGAGACACTAGTTGACATATGGGAAAGAAATGGGAAAGATGGTTCGGACATCTTGAAAGAATGAAAGATGAACGACTGACCTAAAAAGTGGGGAGCCTCACATGATAACTTTGTGAGGCTCTTCACTTGGGGTGATCGCTATAGAGATTGATCAGAAACCTGGGTCGGAACAGTGTTGCGGAACGAACGTTTTATTTAAATGAATAACACGGAAATTCTAGATCAATCTAAAAATCTACACCCCTTCCCCACATTACTCCCTTCCTCACCGAGTGAGTCACGTCTACCCCGAAAGGCTTAATGGTCTAATAATAATACATTTAAAAATTAGATGAGTTTTAAGTTTTACAATTAAAAATTCTGTAATTTTTATGATTATATTCGAAATTTCCTAAATTTAGAAGGCTTAGATTGAAAACTTGACTTTTTGATCTTCAAAATTTTCAGAATTTTAGAATTTTCATTTATAACTCATTCAAATTGAGAAATTTTTTAATTTTGAAAATTTACAATTAAAATTTATGCAAGTTTTAAGTTTTAAAATAAAAATGCTATAATTTCGATGAGTTACGTTCGAAAATTCTTAAATTTGAAAGATTTAAAATTCAAAACTTTGACTTTTGACATTTAAAATCATTCAAATTTAAGAATTTTTTTACATTTTTAAAATTAAAGAGTTTTCAATCTTCAAAATTATAGAACTTTTAATTTTAAATCTTTAAAATTTAAGAGTTTTTAATTTAAAAAATTTTAAATTGAAAGTTTTGCAAGTTTTTAGTATTATAATTAAAAATTCTGTAATTTTGATGTTTTATATTTAATATTTCATCAATTAGGAAGATTTATAATGGAAAACTTGAGACTTCATCTTAATATCATCGAAATTAGGGAATTTTTATTTATTCATTTCTAAAATTAAAAAGTTTTCAATTATATTTAAAATGATAGAACTTTGAATTTTGAATCTTAAAAATTAAAGAGTTTTTAATTTTAACAGTTTACCATAATTAGAGGTTATGCGAGTTTTAAATGTTGAACTTAAAAATGCTGTAATTTTAATGATTTACATTCTAAATTTCTTCAATTCGGAAAATTTAGAATTTAAAACTTTGGCTTTTCATCTTCAAAATCATCCAAATTTAAGAATTTGTATTCATATGTGCATCTTTAGAATTTAACTAATAAAAACAAAATAAAATCAAAATTACATCATTTTGAATTGTACATGTTTGAAATTGAGCGATATTCAATTGCAAGTCTTCAAGGTTCAAGTCTTCAAAAAGATGTTTAGAATTTTAAAAATTAAATTAAATTTAAATTGTATCAAATCCTTTAATAAACATTGAACAAATTTAACAATTGCTCTATATTAAAAGTAGTAAAAAAACAATTTATCCAGCTTATATGGCAATTTTTTAAAATTAAGATATAGTCTTCCTTTAGATGTTGTCAAAATAGCTTTTGGATCAATTCGCACCGAAATATAGTTTCTTTGCATGGTGCGTATTTCGAAATGATCTATACTACACCTAGTTTTACTTGTAGCAATCCAAGACGTTGGCCTGAAAAGGAAAATATTTCAATTTTTTAAATTGTTAAATATTTTAGTCACTAAACAATATTATCGTATAATCGTACCAATGCAGATATGAGGACCATCTCCAAATGGAAGGTAATAAGTAAAAGGAGTTATAGACTTTTTATTTATTTCCAAAAATCTTTCTGGATTATAGATTTCTGGATTATGAGAATATTCTGGGTCATGGTGAAGTCCATATGTATGTATACCATTAAGCCATTTCCCTTTCAGGGTAGGCGTGACACTACCCGATTCGAGTAGTGTTTCTAGGTTAGTTTCTTGTAGTAAATAACTACAAGAGTGGACTCACCACACCCACGATGTGCCAACAGCACTCAGTTATCTCGAATGGTCACCCATTCAAGTACTAACCGCGCCCAACGCTGCTTAACTTCAGTGATCTGACGAGAACTGGTTTTTTCAGCGTGGTATGGCTGTTGGTATAAAAATATATATAATGGTATAAAAATCGGAGTTCCTTTTTTGATTAGTAATTCTGTCTCTGAAATTTTATAATCTTGCATAGCTATTCGGTCCACAAATTTTGCTGGTGGATACATTCTTAGAGTTTCCTAAACCGCACTGTCCAAATAAGGGAGAGTCGCTCACTGCATTTAGTTAATTATTCATCAATTATTATTATTCATTTAAATTTAAATCATATTTTAATTTTTGACAATAATATTAATATTTGAAATAATATTTAAAATTGGTTCCAAATCTCTAATCTCAGTCTGTTCTGAAAATCCGGATTTTTAGCCAATTTTTAGCCATCTAAAGTGAAAGACATTGTAGTTGCCGAAGTTTCATAGCCAGGGGTACAGAAGATATCAGCTTGAGCAACTAAATTGTCTCCATCAAATTCTGTACGTGAAAAAATGTAATTGAAAAATAATTGTAAAAATATATTGTAATTGCATTTGAATATATAATTTTCTGGATTAAAATTTAATTGGAAAATAAATTGCAAAGGAAAAGCAATACTTACTGAAACCATTATTTTGTTCTCGATTATTTTCTTGGTCCTTTTTCAATTCAATTAATAAGTCAATCAGATCATTCCGTTTTATTCCTGACTTCATTCTTTCATTTATTGTATACTAGAAAACGCTTATTAAAAATTGGGTACTTTCCTTTTCAAAGAATTTAAAACCTAAGGGCTTGGCTATTTCGGGCTTAAAGAAAAATGAGGTTAATTCAAGGGCACGTCGAGTATTATAAGTAAAAAATTTTCTTCCACATTTTCGAAATTCAGCATCTCGGTTGTTAACTGTAATTAACTTTCAATCGGTAGGCGGTGGTACCAATCAATTCTGTTGTGAATTTGGCGCAAATTTCTTTCATCTCCAACGAACGACCAATGCCTAAATTTGAATCATTCGTCTTAATTTTTTTAAGTAATATTTTAATGTTTTTGGAGATATCGCGTTGCAAGTCCTATAGTTTAATGGTTAAGAATACAGTCTATTTTCAAAAGTTACTGATTTTAAGGCTCTTAAGGCCATGTGACGAGTGGGTCACGTGACTGGATTCTACCTTACCCACACTTTTTTTATTTGTAAACTTATTTTCACAAGAATAGCCACATCGATTTGAAAACTTGGGATAATAAATAAGAAGTACTAAGAAAGGTGGGTCTGGTCCTAAATTTTAATTATTATTATACCATTAAGCCATTTCCCTTTCGGGGTAGGCGTGACTTGCTCGGTTGGAAAATAGTATTGGGTATATGGGTGTATTGGTATAGAGTATATAGGTACAAGTTAGATAGGTATATAGGTGTAAAGTAGATAGGTATATAGGTGTTAGGTATATATGTTTTAAATTGATCTGGAATTCTCGTGTCATTTATTCAAATGACACGTTTATTCCGCAACCCTGCTCCGACCCAGGTTGCTGATCAATCTCTCTAGCGATCAACCCAAGTGAAGAGCCTCACAAAATTGTTATGTATGGTTCCCCACTTGGGCCAATTATAATCTAAGGTCTTTGTTTCAGGCTTCATTCATTCTATTATCACTCTGCTAACAAACTATTTGTCGCCACACTTTTCTGTCCTGGCATACTACTCTAGCTTCCTTCACGTCCATGCATTTTTTCATTCAAGCTCTTGTGTTTCTATGGCTTCTTACATCTCTTCGGATTAATGTCTCATTTGCCGATTCTAACCATTCTTTCGGCGGTCTACCTCTAGGCATTCTGCCA
>CAKNYM010049586.1:2030-25052 GCA_932195095.1 Andricus curvator
TCATATTTAAAGTCGGAGACGCCCATTCCGCAGTGGCTGGTGTTAGGGCACACTATACTCCTGCCAAACAAAGGCAATTTGTCCAACCCAGAGAATTACAGGCCAATAACTTGTTTGATCACGCTGTATAAGATCTTAACAGCTCTCCTCAACAACAGAATTGTTCGACGAATTGAACCTGTATGGCGAGAGATGTACGAACAACGTGGCTCGAAAAAGGTGTAGCAGTCTGTCGAGAGAACCTGCTAATTGACAGATGTGTCTGTAAAGACGCTGCAGCCCATCAGCGCGTCCTGTCAATGGCCTGGATTGAATACCGGAAAGCTTTCGATTCAATCTCTCATAGACTTATCATCTGTCTGTTGGAAAGCTTGAAGGTACATCCACACATAGTGAGATGCATGGAGAGTTTGATGCGTCTTTGGAAAACTAGATTTACTATCTCATCTACAAATTATCGTGTGACAACGAACAACGTCACCTTCAGATACAAGCATCTTCTTCGACAGATTTGGTCTTCCAATCTGTCGGCGTTGAACAAGGTATCTGCGACTAACATGCTTGCTGTCCCGGTTCTACTCTACTCGTTTGGGGTAGTTCAATGGACGAAGAACGAGCTTAAGGCCCTTGATGTCATTACACGTAAGATCATGCATATGCATAAAAGCTTGCATATCAATTCGTCAGTTCCGCGATTATATATTTCACGCCGTCAAGGCGGACGCGGACTTCTGAATCTCCAGTGTCTTCATAACCGGATTGTTCTAAGTACAGCTTACATCGTTGCGAATGGCAGAGATCCTCTCCTAAAGATGGTTAGGAACCACGTGATGATTGGCGAAGGAGCGTTTCTTTACAAAGCGGCGGAGCAAGCGGCCGAGACCCTTGGCCTGAATTTTAACATCAGAAGTGAGGAGAGTGCATTACTTCATCTAGATGCTTCACTTCAAAAAACCAAAGTGAAGAAAGCAGAGGTTGAAAATTTTCACCAAGAGCTACTCGACAAGAAAATGCACGGAAACTTTCACAGAAATGTAGAAAAACAGTCCTTCTCGAAGGAGCAAACTGTTGCTTTCCTCAAATACCTAGAACACACACTATCAGGGTGTGCGACCCACGCAGGAACAACGTACATCTATAGACATAATTTGGCCCTAAGAGTGCTTTATTACCATCTTTGTCGCTCTTACGGTGTTGGCCGCTACCCTGCCCTGCCGAACGCTCCAAGGGAGATAGAGTCGATTGTCCGAAACGAGAAGTGCCAAATTTTCTGGAACTACGATTTTCGGGCAGCAGTCTCCGTTGCGCACTCGAGGCCTGACATTGTTCTCCAAGCCTTCGAGAAACGAACTATATTCGTGATCGAATTCTCGGCTCCGTCTGAATACAACATCACTGCAAAGAAGAAAGAAAAAGAGGAGAGGTATCAAGACCTTAAAAGAGAGCTACAACGACTGTACCCAAAATATTCGGTACAAGTAATTATCCTTGTGATAGGTGCTCTCGGAGGTGCGAAACTATCACTGGTTCGTAACCTTAGAGCCATACCCGCGTGCCAAAAATATGCCAAGGCACTAAAGAGATGGATGCAGAAAGCTGTCATCCTTGGATCGCTTCGTGTCCTCAAGACACACGAGGGTTTCGCCGGCCTGTCGTTGTGATTTCGTCGTTGCCTATAACCACCCATCTCACGGTTATGAGACGTGGCCGTGGGTGTGATTTACCGCGGTGCTACTGGGGGCTATTGACATTTTTTGGATGGCAGTTGCTGTCAGTGGGACCCTGCGGTGGTTATTTAACTTTTTTTTTTAATTATATATTGTGACGGGGTAATTCGTACCGCGCACAACTACAGTGAAATCAGCAGATTTATGTGTGAAATTTCACCAGGGAGATGAGTTTAGAATCACGAATCATAAACCCACTAAAAATTGAGAGACTCCTTACCTGTCAAAAATAAAGAGGTTAGGTCATCAGACCGAATCTAACTTACTTGCCAGACCACTAAAGCTAAAGCAAGGGTGCCTGCAGTGGAGGGCTGCTGTCGACAGGGACTAAGAAGAGGAGATTTTCCTGGCGCATGCGTAGTGGACCGGATTCCCGCACGTACAAGAGCGCTCGGAAAAACTAGGATCAATCTGGCGCAGAGAATCTGCGCGGTGAGCCGAGCCAGCCACCCCTGGACCATCGACTAGCGGCAGACCTCGAGGTTCTACGTGGCACAGAACGCACCCCGACTATGCACCACCACGCTGTGGGTTACCAAACCTGGCAGTTGTCCTTTTTCCTTCGCTCGTCCTCTCACTCTGTAGTTCTATGCTCATACTTGTGTGGCGCTCTGACTCCTATGAGGGGGAGAACGGGGACGCCACTCTAAAAATTCATTCGTGATTCTAGACTCGCAGTGAGTACATCACCTGTCCAGGAAAAGAGGATTGGAGGAATAAATTCAAATTGAAAAATCGGAAATAAAAACAAAAACTAATCAAAATGAGAGGATGAGCACGAGGAGGTCGGATTCTGCCAGATGCGTTCTCTGTCATTTCTTTATCTTAACTTAAATTCATCTTCGCCTTTCAACGTCGTGTGTCGAATCAGTAGACACACGCCGTTGAAATTTGTAAATTGCTGACCTCGGGCAAGGTCATACTTATTGAATCGCTTCAGTGAGCCTCAAGTAAAACGTTGTGTCCGTTCTGGTCAGCATTGACCAGATTTTTTAGTTTAGATTTTTTAGTTAAAAATTAATCTTCTTTGTACGAAATTCAACAATTTTGGTAAGGGGCCGTACTAATTTACGTGAAAGCTCAAGAGGGTGTGGGGGTTGAGTGGGGGGGGGGGGAGAGAGATTCTGTTAAGATCTGTTACATCACTTTAAAATTATACATTAAAATTATAAGCCCACAAGGTAAAACAATCCATTTCTTGAGTTGGGAAGGGCGTAGTGTGATTATTTTCAGACGCAATAAAGGTTTTTCTTTAGATTCAATAGGCCGGAACAGTTTTCAACATTATTCAAACTTGATTTGAAAGGATAAAAAATAAGACAATCTTCCAATCAAAAAGATTTCAGTGTGAAAGTGGAAAAAAATATAAGTTTTCTTCGTCCCCTAGCCGGAAGTAAGTCTTCCCGGCCGGATTTCTGTCCCGGAACAGTGGCTTTTGCGGCCTGCTAGAGTTAACGCGCTCTCTGATTGGCTGCGAGATTTTTATGGCTCGCTGACGTAGCAACCTGACGTAGCAACGCTCATTATTTTGTTATTGTGTACTTAGCCTCTGAAAATATGTATCTTGGTATGCGAATGGAAAAAAGAGAGTGCCGGTGTGTTCAACCTCAAAACTGATCGTTTAACGTTATTGCGATTTTTTTCCATAAAAAGACGGCACAAAACCTCAAAAATGGTCGACTCCTCGTCTGAAGGTTTTGTGGACGAGGAAGAGGTATTACGAAATTTCGACCCAGAAGCAAGAATTTTTGTGGAAAATGAAACGTTACCAAAGAAGTCTTCCGAGTGGTACCTGCTATTCTACAACACATACAAAAAGTGGCGACAATTCTATCGGATTCCAAATGGTTAAACAGCTAGGCAGATAGCGTTCAGACATGATAGCACAGGGTTACATAGTGCACATATGTCTATCGCAAGTGAGAATAATGAATACGCCTATATGACACTTTTTATTCATAACAAACTTTTTTTCAGGTGGAGTAGTAGAAAATGGGTTTCCCACAGCAAATAATAATCAAATACCTGAACCAGTTATGAATCAAAATGAACAAGTTACTTGTAGAAGTAAGTTGTTTTTAGATAAACCATCAATACAGGGTGCGGCACAGAAACTTGCTGATTTGTTTTTGGCGCCAAGCGGCGAGGAGTGGTTGGCGCGCGATTCAAAATTGGAATTAAAAACAATAATCGTGATTTAAATAAATAATTATTGAAAAATGCACAAGAATGTATATAAACGATTGTTATCTGGGTAGTAATTAACATTAATTATTAAACGTACTTTCGGCTGAGGATGAAGAAAAATAGTATACGACACACGGCCAGAAATATTGGATGCCCTGGCGTGCGTGATATGAAGGCCGAGGCTTGGGTCGTAATATACTATTTTCTCCTGTTTCATACAGATATCTATTAAAATTGAAAATCTTTTATTTTCAAGCTTTCGAACACAAAGCGCAAGTCAGTACCAATCATTTGGAACTGAATTTTTTAATTTAAAATAAACTTAAAATGAACTTAAAATTATACGATGCCAACTCAGAAGCCTGCAATATTGAGGAATTCAAAGTCGTATTTTACAACTAGAAATCTTTCGATTAAATGTTATTTTTTTTAAAAAAATTTATAAATAATGACAAATTTTACATTCGTGGTAAAAACCATTTTTTCTGACTCACGGGGCCTCAAAACGTCGACATTTGATGGAATCCGCGAAAGTCATTTTTCACATAAAACCAATACTTTCTCATTATGATGAGAATGTAATAAAAGTTAGATTTTCAGTCAGAATAAATTTTTTGAATTATTATTATATTTTATTGTTTCAATCGTTATAAATAGTATCGAGAACATAAAAACAATGAAATATTGTGAAAAAACACACCCGAGATGAAAAATAAAGTAAATAAGCAAAGTTTTGATGAGAATGTGCCCGCTTATCGGGCCGATTTTTTCACTGTTAATGTTATTTTTTACGAATAAAACAAAAACTACACATCCTATCAAAAAGTGACCCATAAGAAATGTGTAGATCTTTTTTGAACGCACAATTTTAATCTAGTCATGATTTGTCGTATCTTGCATAGTTTGACCGTGAAATTGATTTTTTTGATTTTTCATTATTTCTTGTGCAATAAAAATATGAATTTTCGATTTTTCAAGAAAATTCAAAAAGTCGTTATGATAATCTTGTAGGACGTGCGAAAAGAAACACTTTTCCTATCTTGACTTTTTTTTCGTATCGTGCGTTGTTTGGCTGAAAATGTTACTTTTCGCTTTTTTGGGGGGATTTTGAAAATGCTGTAACTCGGACAATTTTCTTTTTATCAAAAAAAGTCGTGAAGATAAATTGTTTAGATTTTCGAGCACTATAAGCTCTCGCACATATAATTTTGAAATTTGGAAAAAAGTGGTATAAAAATTTTTGAAAATGCTCTAACTTTTTGAATTTTCATACAAAATGGCTGGTTAACGAACTCGATTCCTCTTTTTGCCCCCTGAAACTGTGTGCCAAAGCACAATCTAATCCGATTAGTCTTTCAAAAGTTATCCGATATACAGACGACGACGACGACGACGACGACGACGACGACGACGACGACGACGACAACGACAGACAGACAGACACCGACGTAAAAACCATTTTTTCTGACTCAGGGGGCCTCAAAACGTCGACATTTGATGGAATCCGCGAAAGTCATTTTTCACATAAAACCAATACTTTCTCATTATGATGAGAATGTAAAAATGCTTATTTTTGTTTGAATAATTCTGCATAAAAAATAAATCTAATGCGATTAAAAAGATCTAGTAGTAATATTATATTTACCAATATGATTAGGGAAACTCGCTAAAATGAAACACAGACTACCAATCAGGATTCTCTTTTTTTTAATACAGGAATCCACTTGTAATGAATTTCGATAAGAGTTTAACTGAAGAATATTGTTGAAAATTTTTCAGTTACATAACTGTAGTTGCTATCTTATTCGTCTATCTGAATTATTTGTATTTCTGTACGCCTTTTCTCTCAAACTAAAGTCGAAAAATTACATAATAGGGCTACTTAAAAAATAAGTACCTTCTTGGGTGGGGGAGTAGGGTCTTGAGGATTACGATATCTTTACATATCTTTTCTTTTGTACTATCCCACCTTAATCTCTTTGGCATATTTTAAATTTTCTGACATATTTCATTATGTTCCTTGCCATTGTTGTATCTACTCTTAAACCAAATATTACTATAAATTGATCCGGCCTTATTACTTAAATACTAATCCCCGTTATCGGACATTCATTTTTAATTAATCCACTTAATATTATTGAGTCTCCTCACTCGCAAAACACTAGCAATTTATTTCCTCTACATTTAATTGTTTAAAAAATGACTTTTTAAAAAAATTAAAAAAATACCTGGAGATATTGCCGAGATAAATGTGGGGGTATCTTCACTTTTTCGATAGGGCTTATAGCTTTATTTATGATAAAGGCTCAATCCTCAAATCCATATGCTGCATGGCGTAACGTAAAGGAGTGAACGTGGAGAGGATAAAAACAATGTTTAAACTAACTTATTTGCATCACTGAAATTTTTTTTTTAAATTATGATACTTTAGACTACGTTACTTTTCAGTAAATAACTTTCAATTGTCTCCCATTATTGTTAAATAAATTCCTAAATATTATAAACAATATAATTTTTTTAAAAAATAGTTTAAAGAAAAATGAAAAAACACCCAGAGATATTGCCGAGATGAATCTGGGGGTATCTTCACTTTCTCGATAGGACTTTAGTCTAATAAATAAAAAATACTAAAATAAAATATTTATTTTATATAAATATAACGTATTAATAAAAATTATGTTTTTTATTTGAATTTCATAGTCTCAAATTGGGAAAAAAAAATTTCAGTCTCTAGTTTTAGTTTTGCAACTTAAATGGAAACGTTACAAATTTCTAGAATTTGTAGTTTTTGGAGAATCGAATTGAAACTCACATAGTTCAACAGTTGCGAATTGAAGCGTGTATATTTGCAAATATACTGATTTGATAATTGAAAATGAAAATTCTTGAAATGTGTACAATTTTTAATTAAAAACTTCGCAATCAGACATTTTCAAAGTTGAAATTCAAAAATTGTACAATTTTTTATGTTTGGACAATTAGATTAAAGCTGTACAATTATTAAACAGTTTAAATTTTAACAAATAGATTTGAAAATTAACTAATTTATTAATTATAATTAAAAAATCTCAAAACCAAAATATTACAAAGTTAAAGGGTTCAAAAATTTAAAACATTCGAATCGTAGGTTAAACAATTATGCATTATTATCATTTGTGCATCTGAAAAAATAGATCTTAAATATAGGAGAATGATAACCGGCTAAAGAAAGTTTAGTTTTTTCTTCTTTCCACGCAGCAAACATATTTTTATGTTTCTCAGATCATTACAGAGTGAAGCTCTCGAGGGTCACGTGTTTCTCAAATTTCATCACCATCTTATCAGCCTTACAATAATGTACCACCGTTCAACATCCTTGAGAATATTTTCTGTTTCCGTAAAAGAAACGAGAAAAGATGTGTGGAAAACACCAGTCATTATTTATTAGTTTTTTTTCATTGTATACCCTTAAAAAAAGTTATCTAATTTTCTGTTATACCAGAAACTTTGATATTTTTATGGCGCGCGAAAAGTTTAAACAATGTTACTTTTAATTAATTTTTTTGTTTATAAAAAGTTTGAAGTATAAATTTTTCAAAGTAAATATACCTTTCCAATAATTCGTAATGTTCATGTGACGAGTTTTGTCTTTATTCTGTATTAAATCTTCTTCCAATTAAAAGTATGTTTTGAAAATCGGGCCAGGTCAAGCCAATCACAATTAATAAAAAGTCAACTATTTCCGGTACAGAAACACCAATCAGAATTGGGGTCTCAACTCTTTCTTGAGGATCTCTATGTTATATATAATGGTATAAAACTTCCTTCACTCGAAACGTAAAATTTTGTTGATACAACGTCTGGAATTTTCAAACACAATGTATCCGGAAATTCTATAGTTGTGACTAAAAATTATGAAATTTGTAAATAAATTTTCTCAAATTCTTCAGAAATTTTTCAAATTGATTATAAAGTAAAGCATATTGTTGGACCATCACGGGTTTATTTCTATATGAATAAATTATCAACAAATTACGGATTATGAAAGGGATTTTTTTAGTTAAGTCTTAAATGAGAAAACTTTATTTCAATTTAGGTTACATATGTCTACATCTATCATGTTTTCAAATATAAATTGCTTCTCATCGTTTACCAAAAATTCGTCCTAACTGTATTTTTTAAAACAGTTGCATGAAAGTATGATAAACAAACAAATTCAGAAGCTCTAGCTTATATTGCATCATTATTCATATTCATTATTATGTTTCTAAAATGTACGGAATAAAGAAAAATCAAAATGCTAATCGAATTATAACGATATTGACGTTTGCATAATGATATTTTAATATTTAATTATAATTGTTCAACCTCAAATTTATAACATAATTTACGATAAATGCATTTTTAATTTGGTTGAGTTGTTCAAAATATTAAATAATAAAGATTGTAAGAAAAATTATTTTTCAGAAAAGCAGCTAATCAAATAAAACATAGTTGGCGCAGATATAATAATTGCTTGATATTAATTTGACGTCCTTCATATTCACTCAATAACAAGGCAATAAAAAACTTTAGGTAAATCGTCAGTGACTAAGAAATGAAAATCTCATGGAGAAATGGCGTAACTGTTAGATATTTATACAGATTCTGTGATAAATTTAAGTGATCAAGTTATTATAGCCTTGAAGAAACCTTCACGTCTGATAATCATGATTCAAGAAATAATGAAATAAAACTTGTACAAAAAAAAGATTATTTTTGAACAAAATCGTTAAATATTGGACAAAATAATGTAATTTTTAGCCGAATAATTGAATTAGTAACCATGTAGTTGAATTTTCGACATACACAGATGAATTTTCAAATGGATAATACAAATTTTCAAGAAGAAATCAATTATCAGGCAAATAGTTGCACTTGCGACCAAAATGTTCAACTTCGAAATATAAAATATATGAGTTTTCAACAAAGATATAATTCTGTGTCAAATAGCACAAGTCTAAACTATATTAGATTCAATATAATAGCTGAATATTCAAATTACAAAGATAAATTTTTAGCCAGAAATGAAATATTTAAATTTTTTGTGAAAAAAAGAATTTCAACCTACACAAAAAAGAATTTTCAGTTTAACAAATTTATTTTTGACCAAAAAAAGGAATCTTCAACAGATTACTTATATGTTCAATCAAATAGTCGTCAAATAGTCATCAGAGTTAATCCTGTTTTTAGGTTATAAATTACATCAATAAAAAAAATTCTTATATTTGAAAGTTTTTGTCTTGTATTTTCAATGACTGGAAAACGTTTCTTCTTGAAACCCATTTTTTTCTGAATAATAGAAGGAAAGCGAAGTGCTTGTAGTAATTTTTTAATTTTGTATTTTACGCTGCTCAGTTACAGGCCGTTGGTCGAACTAGTAATTTTTTTCTAACTTATAGTAGCCCACTTTTCGCTTATAAAATTTGTAGAATTTCACTAGTAATTAGTTTAACGTACTTTTGAGAAAGAAAAAAGGTGTAAAATAAAAGCTAACTTCTTTGTACACTCAAGTTTATCCTTATTCACGGCAAATCTTTTTTACAAAGTTTTCTGAATAATTGCAATTTTCTATTTAAAATAAGAAAAATGTACACCCAAAAAAATGTTGAAATAAAAAACAGAACTGCGTTGAAAAGTAGGGCATAAAGACCCTGAATATATATATAATTATATATATAATTTAAAAATTAGAATTACATTTTTTTAAGTCAACAAATTTTTAAATGTTTAAAGGCAAAAATAGATTTTTTCCAAGGATTTCCTATTACGTGTCGTGATAGCATACATGTTTTTGCACAAACTATGTCATATATAACAAAAAACCCTGGTTTTGATCTGTTTCAAAAGAACATTTTCCAGTTATCGGAAACACAAAAAACACTAATTTTAAAAAATGATCATTTTTTTATTGAAGTAATTTATATCCCAAAAACGGATTATTTCTGATGACTGAATTTGCAGTCTTAGTATCATATTCGAGATTTGCTGAACTTTACAGTCAACTCGCGATTCTGGACCGGCCTCGGGTCTGAGCGGCCCAGAATCGGATGCGTTTCTTCATGTCAACACTCAGGACCGCACTCTGGACCGCAATTGATACAAGAATATAAATAAATCTGAATGGAATATAAATATTTTTTTAGGCAATAACATCAACACCTATCATTTTTGAGGTTATGTATCATTGTTTTGCTGAATTTAAAAATCATGCATCAACCAGTTAACTGGATAAAATTATTGTTAAATTCAGTATTTTTCTTCAAATGCATACATTTTTAACAACTTACTTTAAAGGTCGCTGGCCCCTTCAGCAGTTCATTGAAAATTCCAGCTTTTTCCTGTGTCATCATTGCCGAAATCAGTTGACCCGAATCTCGTTTTTGGATAAACCTTTTGAATAAAGCGGCCTCTGATTCAGCATTCTTAGCAGAATTCATTGATTTTTTGTTTCATTGACAGTAAACTTCAGCCATAATATCGAAAAATTGAATAAACTTCTAACACGTAGAAAGGTTCAGAGAGTTGCGACTTAAACAACTCCTGATACGGAGCTGACTATCGGAGCGTATAGGCCGTCAATGGACGGTCAGGGGGTAGACAGAAGCAGTGACCCCACGGATTAATAATAAGGAGACCGATCTCCATATATGCGTTTTGACGGTGCAAACTGCGCCTTTATAGCCTTCCCTCAGTCGTCGAAAGTATTGGCGCATGCGCGCTCCCCTTTACTATCTCTTTTTCTCCCGTGAAAAAAGAGATAGTATATCGTAGTGCGCATGTGCCGCTACTTCAATCAGGGTGCAGATACCACAGTCAAATCTCGAGGGGCTTTGTACAGTATGATCGAGCTCCTTATTATTACTCCGTGAGTGGCCCCAACTTTGGCATGTGACGGTACTGTGCTTACGCTAGCTATGCATGAGAGGAACACGAATCGAATCATTGTTGCCAAGGTAACGGGTTGTCGCTTCGTGTTCCTCTTACGTGTTAAAGCGCAAGCGCAGTACGCCTACATGCCAAAGTTGGGGTCACTGGACAGAAGCAGCCAAGCGTAAAGCCTTCCGAAGATCGGACGGTCCAGAATCGCCAGTTTAGTGTATTTATATTAAAATTTTTTTATAAAATCTTCAAATGAGAGAGCATTAAAATATTTATTTCCTGCAAATTGTCAGCTGTACAATATCATTCGATTTTTATAGAGAATACATATATATTATAAGGGTATTTTTGCTTATTATTCAAGTTTCATTTTTAATTGAGACTTGGACTCCGAATGAGTCCAAGGGATGCCTGAAGGGCGCCAGATAGTTTTATAAATTAAAACTACCAAAAGAATCAATTTTTAATCATCTAAATAACTCAGACAAAGAGTATGGTTTACTTGCCCGACAACTCCGGCAGAGTGGCGGAGAAAGGATGGACGCAAGGGGAGGTGAATTCAGTGAAAAGCAACATTTCCAAATTAAACACCGCTATAATTGATAAAGAAAAAGTCTACTCAGAGAATTACATTTCGTTCAAATACTTATAATGAGTGGGCCTTCGCCCCACTCCAAAACGAGAGAAAACAAGAACCGACCTTGTATAATTAGGTCCGAGTGACCGCTAGACCATTTCAGTCGGTTATAATGTATCATTTGACTCTTTGTTTTATTACCACACTAGTGGGGTCCATGCTGACCCAGACCGGACACAACAATTTACGGGAGGCTCACTGAAGCGATTCAATAATTGTGACCTTGCCCCAGGTCAGCGACTAACAAAGTTCACCGGCGTGTGTCTACCACTTCGACACACGCAGCTGAACGTGAGAAGTTAAATGTTAAACATGACGAGAAATACACGGGAACCCACCTGGTAACAGCCGTCCTCCTCTAGTTCGTCCTCTCATGTTTTAAATCGCTTGGATAAATTTTAGTCAGTTTTTGTTCCTTCAAATCAATTTTTACCACACTTCGCCACGAGGTACTCGCTCCGAGTTTGGAATTACGAATGATATTTTAAGAGTGGCGTCCCCGTTCTCCCTCTCATAGGAGTCGGAGCGCCACCCGAGAACGAGCGTCGAACTATAGAGTGAGAGGACGAGCGAAAGAGAAGGACAACCGCCAGGTTCGTTCCCCCGCTACGTGGTGGCGCACAGTCCACCTGCGTTATTTGCCACGCAAGCCTTCATCGCCTGCCGCTAGTCGATGGTCCGGGGGTGCGGCTGAGTTAGGTCAACACGCAGATTCTCCATGGCCGCATGCCCCTAGCCTTTCCGGGCGCTCTTGCACGTATGGGAATCCCGTCCACTACGCATGCGCCAGGAAAATCTCCTCTTCTTAGTCCCTGGTGACAGCAGACATCCAATGCAGCCAACCTCGTACAATCTGACAGTTGTTGTTGTTGTTGTGTGAGGGTGGTTGATCCACCCTTCCACCCGAGTTGAATATGAAATAAACAAAGAAAAACAAGAGAAATTAAAATAAAATAAAATATAATAAGGCACTTGGAACCCATGGTCTGACAATTTGGTGATTCCGGTCGGATGACCTAACCTCCCCAGTTTTTGACAGGTGATGAATAATTCATATTTTCAACTGATTTAATTTAATGTAAAGGTCAAGGTGAGTTTATATAATTTACCAATAATACTATAAAATTGATTATGACGTTGTGATGTGATATTAGCCGTCGAACTCTCATATTCTAGGCTAATATCTCGTCCAGAGTTTGAGTTGTTATTGATGTTAACAGTCTTTAATATTTAATATAATAATTCAGATCACAACAAAACTAGAATTCTTTGAAATATTAGCCGCGGAACTCTTATATTCACGGCTAATATTGTACTGTTCGCAGACAGTCCGTGGATTCGATCCGTGATTCCAAACTCATATCCCCAGTAGAAAGATTTTTGACGCTAATTTTCATAGATTTTAGATGTATTTGTGCGGGGTACAAATTACCCCGTCACAATATGTAGGCTCCAAAAGCTAAATCAAGGTTCCTCAAAGCAACCAATCCCTACGCAACTGGAACGTGTACGTCATCCGCTTCTGCTCCTTCTATCCCAAGAGCAAGCAAGAGCGGGAAATTTACGCAAGAGACTTCGTACAACACTCTTCCTTAGAGTCCGGTCTCTAGCCGCGGATGACCTTACGTGGCAGACGGGACAGTTGGAGGTAAAAGTTTCACCTCTGGATACTTTTTCAGAGCTTCCAATCTTTGTAGAATGTTATGAGCAACAGTGTTGACGGACCAAATGAAGTGATCCCAGAAGAACAGCCTTTTGCATCCGGCTTGCGATGGACTGAGCCTGACGCTGGCAAGCCGACACTTTGTTGTGTTGGCTAAGAAATGAAACATTCATACCTCCAAGACAGCCGATTATGAGAGCTACAGTATGGACTTTGTAGCCTTGGTACAGTCTGCTCAGCTTGAAGAGAAGTGCTTGAGATTTCGCCCGTTTCTTATCCTCCTTTGTCGTCGTGATATTATCATCGTCTGGTGCCGAGAATTCACTCACGTAAATGATCTTCGTCTTTAGATCTTGGAGGGCAAAATCAGGCTTTGAAGTACTCATACGTTGAGTGGTGGACAATGAGAAATTCGAGTAGATCTTACACTGATAATTTTCCACAACAGACTCGAGTTCCTCCTGTGCGTATGGCAAGACGGGCATTAGATCAACACCATAGAAGTGCCCAAGATGGTAATTTAACACTTTCAAAGCGCATTGTGTCTCTGTATGTACCCGTAACATGCATACTATGAGCATCCACTGAGAATATGCCCAAGTGTTTCTGGCTCTTGCTTGCATGCTCGGCAGTTGGTATCGTCTACAGGTACATTTGACAGCCGAGGGATCAAAAGGGCCTGACTAACATTTTTTTCGAAATTGAGGTTTTTGCATTTTTGGATTCTTTGAACAAATCCCCACAACGAGATATAATGCAAAAAATTATAAAAAAAAATTTCAACTTGAAAAACGAAGGCAAAATGCACCACGGGCCTGAGTCGAGGGGTATCGAGGGATCAAAAGGGCCTAACTGCTTATTGAGTCTTATGGGGAAACCTGTCCGGATGTTATCGTAGACCTCAAGGAAGCAACCTGCGGTCGATAATTTTAATTTTTTTTTTTGGGTATGGTGCTCCTGTCATAACAAACGTCATCGCGTGTTTGGTGTGTTTCGAGGATCACTCAAATTTGTAAGTATAAGAATCAAAATTTTGAAAAAGTGCGAACGGGGTGTCATAAAGGAAACCCTAACGAGCATTTTTGTTGTTTTGTTTTTTCTCTAGCGTTAAAATTGGCGGAGAATGCCGCGAAAATCTCATACTCGGCGCGTCTCGCGAATGCGTGGCGAGGAATATACGACTCGCAATGGATGGCTCGGTGCAGATAGGCCCTTTTGATCCCTCGATACCCCTCGACTTAGGCCCCTGCTTATTTCGAAAGCTCATAACTTTTTTAGATTTAAACTCAATCAATTCAAACTTGGGGGATGAACGTAAAATGGTATCAACAATATATAATACAAATATCAACTTGATTCAATAATATATTTCGGAATGAAAACGTTTTTTCCCCGCCCTGTAAAATTATGAAATTGTCAGGTAGGCCCTTTTGTTCCCTCGGCCTTCATTTATTATAGGCGCGCGGTAAACTAAGGTATCTATAACGCCGTCTTGACAGGTAAAAAGAAATCCGTCAGTCTCCGATTGCAATCCAGGAGACTTGAGAAACATGTTGGTCAGACCCATCAATAGCTTTTTTCTACGTATAATGCCGTAGAATTGACCATGAAGGGGCTTCTCAGCATGTGCTTTCAGTAGAAGCGAAAGTTTTTCTGCCTCCTGAACACGATTTTTGCGCACCGAAGGTGTTAGTGATGCTAGGACATGTGTAGTGTCGCTGAAATCAAATGTGAGACCAAGCTTCTCTGCAGCCCTATTTGCGGAACGGTATAGAAACGCCGCAGCATTGACGACTTCATATTGATGCACAATTCGCATAAGAGAATCTGTGCTATTTAAAACTGAGCAGGCTGTAGCCAGAACCGTTTTTCGATTGAGACACTCCTAGCTTAGCCAGCCTCCACCCCCTTATCTCGAGGGAGGTATATTCGAGGTACAGAAGATCTAGGATGATGACATCGATGGATTTTCATCATCTTGCGTGTGTTTCAGTCAAGTTGCTTCAACTCATGGACGTTTCATTTTACTGCACCAAACGTTTAGAGCAGTATAGGAACGGCCAGCATGTTGGTCGCACGGATCTTATTCTTCCCAGACAATTCGGATATGTTTCTCCATTACCAAGATGTTGGATGGTATTTCCGCTTATGAGTTGAACATGCTGATCGTCACGCGATATGTAGTTTCTAGTCTTCCTTGGTGTAGGTGGACGCAGGCACACTTGTCCAGTTCAAAGCTCACGCCAATCGCTTAAGGGTACCTATTTCGCGCCGTTACAAGGATGTTAAGCTCCTCTTTTGGAGAAGTAAAGATTCTAAGGTCATCCTTGTATAAAAGGTGGTTGAACTTATATTTTATCTTTTGTGCGGCGGGGCACATGGGTATCCAGAGTTTTTGCCTTGAAGCACAATAGATAGAGGAAAGAGGGAGATGCAGAGAAGTATCGAACTTGGAAAATCTCCTTGGAAGACCACCTCTTATATGTTTACCGTGTGTATGCATTTCGTCAATCAAATATTCAGTCCATTCCGAGGCTACTTTATAAGAGAATTGAAGGAATTCAGAGAATTCAAGGGATTCAGAGAAAGCAAGGCATTCAGCAAATTGAAGGCATTCAGCGAATTCAAGGAATTCAACGAACTCATGGAATCCATGGAATTCAGAGAATTCAACGAATTCGGGGAATCCAGGGAATTCAGAGAATTCAGGGGATTCAGAGAATTCAAGAGATTCAGAAAATTGAAGACATTCAGCGAATTCAAGGAATTCAGAGAATTCAAGGAATTTAGGTATTTCAAGGAATACGGAGAATTCAAATAATTTAGAAAATTCAAGAAATTTAGAGAATTCGAGCAATTCAAGGAATTCTAATTTTTACTTCGGGTCATTCGGAATCAAAACAGTTTTTTGTCAAAAAGGTAAGGTAATCTATTGGGTGTGTAAATAAGCCTAATTTCTCCAGTCTGAAGAAATAACTTGTAAACAAGTACGGTTTCTTAAGGTGACGCAGGCGTCACATTTATTTGACGTATTTATAATACTGAAAATATTTTCTACTCATTGTTTCAATAATAACTAATGAGCCATTAGTAGTTTTCCACAATCTTATTATTAAATAAGGTGAATGCACTAGTAATCGTCACCTCAAGCCAAATTGGAAATTAAATATGCTCATAATTGTATTTAAAACACAATTCTTATTTCCACAAACGGCTTAACCGATTGAAACAGATATCGAAAAAATTCAATTTTGATCACTTCTCATGATATTTGATTGGAGTCAATTTTTATTCGCGATAAAAATTCAAATTATGCAAATGCGTTAGTTATCGTCAGGCACGTAACCAAATATTAAAACGAGAAAAGTATACTAATTTGATAAGAGGATATTTAAACTGACCTAAAATCACATTTTTTATCATACGCGGCAAGAGCGAGTCTTGTTATACGAAAAATACTGGGCCATCTGACGATAACTAATGCAGTGACGATTACCAGTGCATTTACCTTATTTCAAATAATTGAATGAGTAATTTTTCACTAAGCTTTAGTTGCTCCCATTCCTCTGATTGAATTAGTAAATTTTCATTTTTAATTAATGAAAGTTATCTAATTTATATTTTGAAAGATGACGGAGAAAGTCAGGTTTTCTCGCGTCCTCTGGAAAATTGAGGGTATGCACAGATCTCCAAAATTTGCGGAAATATTCAATAATTTATGGACGCACAGTGGGACCAAACTGTGTTTTTCGACTAATCGGACAAAAAAAAACTAGTCACAGTTTTAAATGGATTTGAGAGTTCTTTTTTTCGCACTTGAATAAATTCTGCAAACTTCCTTATAGGCCGAATTTACCATTTTTACTTTTACGAAAAATTGTGGAATTTCTCTTTATAACAAATGCATAAGTTCACACACAGTTGGAACATTGATCATATGCAGAAATTTTAGGCATTTTTTTAAATCTTAAACTGACCTTTGAAAAATATCTCAGAAAATATCTCATTATTTGAAATTTTAAAAAAGCTTACTTTTCGCGTTCTCAAAAAATCTGCATTTAATTTTACATTTTTCAAATCTGTTGAAATTTATAATTGTTAGTAAATCATCTCAAAATTTCTAAACCTTCTAAATATCTTTGAAAATAATAAGAATTTTCCCAATTTTTTTGTTGTTCTGCAAAATTTAAAAATTGCCCTGAAATCTTCCACAATCTTTGTTGACAATTTTAGAAATCTTCCTGAAAATTCCCTTCAAATTAATTTAAGAAGAAGATCTCTTAACATTTTCCCTAAAATCTTAAGAACATTTTTGCATTCGCTTGAAACCTCTTATAGTTCATAAAAAGCTTTTTTTTCGAAAACCATTTGAAATGTTTTGAAATATTATTCAATTTCCTCTTAAAATTTATTTTTCAACATAGAAAATCATCTGAAATTTCTTCAGAAATCTTAGGAACTTTTTTGTTTTGATTTTCTTCAAACCTTTAAAAATTCTTAAAACACTTCTTTTTTCGCAATCTTCCAAAATCTGGATTTTGTCTTACATTCTTTAAAATCTTTGCAAATTTCAAATTGTTTGTGAATTTCTTTGAAACTTTCAAAATATCTTCAAAAACGATTTAAATTCTTGTTAAAATATATAAAAATTTAAAAAATTGCTTTAAAATCCTCCAGAATCTTTTTCCAACTTTTTAAAATCTATTGATATCTTTTTCAACGTTCTGTTTTAATTAATTAAAAAATAAATAAAATTGCAAAAAAAATTTTGAACATTCGCAAAAAGCTTCTCTTCTTCAATAATCAGTTCAAATTATTTGAAATATTTTGCTATTCTTCCATTTTACGTCTCATGATTTTCTCTCTTTGATATCAGAAATTAAAAACAGTCCAACGAGGAAAATATTTCACAATTTCTAGTTTGATGAGTCAACAATTTTTTCAAGTGCGTCAAAAGTTTTCTGTGTTTGGTAAAAGAACATGAATGTGCAAAATTTTCAGCCTTATTGAAACAAGAGGATGGCTACATATTGAGAGAAACACAAGAATTATTTCGCCAATTTCACCTTACTTTATTGATTATTATTGATTCTTTTTGATATTGATTTTTTTAATCAAACAAACCGCTTCGTTAACATAATTTTTTTTTGTTTAGCCAAAATCAAACTTCAGAAAATTGTACTGTTACGAAACAAAATCGTTAAAAATATTACAATTTAAACCAAATTCGAAGACTGATTTTATTTTTGAGTATTTGAATTTGGAAATGAAGATGTTTGAAAACACATAGAAAATTCAACACATTTTTTTAAAAAGTCATCTTTTTTTGTTAAAAATTCAAAATTTTTGTTGAAAGTTCAACTATACCGTAGAAAATTTACTTTCTGTTTAAAATGAATATTTTGTTTTTGAAAAGTGAACACATTTCTTTGTACCAGAATTTTGGGCTTTTTTGGGATTTTCGGGCTGTATTGCTGAGTTTTGGGCTCTACTACTTTTTTTTGAAAATTCAAATTCGGACCGAACTTTTGGCTTTTTTTGAGCTTTTGGAGGCGCCACGACCAATTTCCAAAAAACACCCCTACTGAAAATAAAACTACCTTCTATGTAAAAATGAAAACTCGGAAAAAATGAAGGACACCAGAATATTACGCTTGTTTTGGGCTATCGAATGAACGAAAAAAAATCCAAAAAACCATGTTCATTAGAATTTTTGGCTTATTTTGGGCTTTCGAATGCACCAAACAAAATTTTCAGAAACCACCCCTATATACAAAAAAACCACCTCTTAGTAAAAACTCGAACCTGGAAAAAATAAAATCGAAAGTAGTGTTGGGCTTTTCTTGGGCTCTCGAATGGCTGATTTTTTTGCAAAAACCACCCCTGCATCCAAAACATCAAACGCCGATCACAATAAATTATATAAATTAGAATTTGAATTTTCAAGGAGCCCAAAAATCAGAGACTCTATTTACAAAGTAAAATTCTAAAAAAGATTATTTTTTGACAATTTTTTTCTCATACTGTAAATGCATATCGCCCGGAAATTTGTTCGAATCCACACAAAAAGAAATCCTTTTTTTTAAAGATATTTAGAAGTTCCGCAAGGTCCATGAACACGTATTTCCCATAAGAAAAAAATACGGTTTGGAAATTTTATTCAGAATCGTCAATATTAGCTGAATCAATTCGAAGCTCAATATTTCCCTGGAAAATTAGCCATAGAGTCTGTTTTATATGGTCCCAAAAAAACCCCATGAGTTAAAAAAATAGGTTTGCGAGTTTTTAGCGCTTATTATGATTTATTCACGGTTTTTTATATGAAAATTGTTTCCAATATGTATAATACGACTTTTATTTCATAATTAGATAATTTAAGGAATTGTTTAAACAAAAAATCATTGTTTTTAGCAATTTTCTCTTAGAATAGATATAGAAAGTCGCGTTTTTTTTTAAATATTCCGCTATTTTTATCCAATGTTCAATTAGAGTGAGGTAATAAGTCATTTTTGTTAGAAAACTTAATTGTTTAAACAATTTATTATCATTATTGTTAATAATATTCTCTTTGAATAATGCTAGAAATTGCAGTTTTTCTGAAATTTTCAACTTTTTGTCCACTCTTCACTTGAAGTGAGTTAATAATTGAGCCAATTTAACAAAAGTAATTGTTTAAACAAATTATTATTGTTTATAGCTATCTTCTTCTACATCAATCGTAGAAAGTTGCGGTTTTTTTTTTTTGAAAATCTTAACTATTGATCCATTTTTTACTTGGAGTGACTTAATAATTATTTAAATTCAGCGAAAATGATTTTTCGAACAAAATTATTATCGTTTATAACTATCTTCATCTATATTAATGCCAGATAGTTGCGGTTTTTTCTACATTTTTCAACTTTTCGGCCATTTTCCAAATTTTTTTGTTGAAAAATTTTAACTTTGCTTTGTCTTCTTAGTCACAAATAAATGATAAATGAACTTTAGAGACAATCATATTTTAAACATTGGGAAAAGAGGAAAAATTATTCACTTAAAAAATACAATACTATTTAAAAAATTATTCTTGTAGAGATTCACTTATTATTTGTTTATTTCTAAAGTCAAAGCAAAAGTGAAAATTTCAGAAAAAAAGAAACTTCATAGAATTTTTCTAAGAGAAGATAGTTATAAACAATAATGAAATGTTTAAATAAGCATGTTTATTGACTTACATTAATTATTACCTCACTAAGTGAAAAGTGGACCAAAAGTTGTAAAATTTATAAACATTAATGAATTGTTTAAAAAACGAGATTTGTTAACTTGAATTATTTATTACTTCACTAAGTAAAAACTGGGTAAAAAGCTAAAAATTTCAGAAGAAACCGCAACTATCTAGCATTAATGAAGAAGAAGATAGTTATAAACAATAATAGTTTGTTTAAATAATTATTTTTGCTGAATTGAATTAATTATTAACTCACTCCAAATGAAAAAAAATACAAATAGTTGAAAATTTCAGAAAAAACCGCAACTTTCTGGCATCATCCAAATTGAATATCATTAACAATGATGATAATAAATTGTTTGAAAAATTAATGTTCTCAACTTTAATTAATTATTCACCTCACTCTAATTGAAAGTTGGACAAACAGTGGACAGTTTTTGAAAAATCTGCTATTTTCTAGCATTTTTCTAATAAAATGTTATAAAGAATAATAATAATTTGTTTAAACAATTCTTTTTGTTAAAGTTAGTTAAGTATCATCTCACTCTGATCGAGAATTGGACGAAAAGTGGAAAATTCTTGAAAAAATCGGTACTTTCTAACTCAATTTGAAGAGAAAATTGCTAAAAACGATGCAAAATTGTTTAAACAATTGATGTAAATAACTAATCATCAGTATGAAGTACTATTTTGAGTATAAGAAACAATTTTCGTTCAAAAAAAAATGCAAAAAAATAAAAATTAGCGCCAAAAGCTCGCAAACCGATATTTACAAAATAATGTTTGATAAAATTTACGAAAACGTCTTTTTTCTTATGGGAAATACATGGTAAACTTCATTAGGCTTGCCCACCTCTAAATATCATTTTTTTAAACAAAAAGGGATATATTTTCTTATAAATTCGAAAAAAATGTTGGGCGATATGCATGAAAATTCGAGAAAAAATATTTTGGATCATCATAATATGTATGCCCCCTGATGTGATGAGTCAAAATATTTTTTAATTCGTAATATTATTGAACGAGGGCTATAGAAATTAAAAAAGTCAAAAATATACAAGTTTCATCAAAAAACGTGAGTTTGTAATATTTTCAGCTCTATGGAAATAATAAGAAGGCAATGTTGTGAAATCTGTAAATAAGATACGTCTCTGCGACCAACCTAGAGCACTTGCAAGTCATTGCTTCAAAAGTGAATAACAAGAATTATTTACACACTCAATCTATTTCACCTTAAAAAACGTACGCTGAAAAGAATCATGAAGTTCACGTGTAGTATTTCAAATATTAAAATAAATTAAAAATTTTTTCCGGTCTGGCCTCAATAAATTATAATTTAATGTATGAGTTAAAAAAAAACTAAATTTAACTTCCAAAAAAAATGTCTTCGATTAGAAATTGGAAAGTTAGCAAAAAAAGATTTTGAAATTTAGTCAACATTCAAATTACTTAAAATATCGTTTATTTAGAGTTATATCTCATGGCATACAAAACGAGAAGATTGTATCAAAAATTTTGATTGATTAAAAAGCAGGTCTTCGATTTTCAATAAAGAAACTAAAGATTTTAGATAAAGCAGATGTTTTAAAAATTTATCAAAAAATGGGAGGAAACCACTTTTTTGGGTTTTCGGAATAACCTCCACAGGTTAGGGAAAAGGGACAACAGCAAATCCTGAAAAAGAAAATTTCCGACAGAAAACGGACAAATTATGAAATATCCAAACTAGAAAATTCCCGAATTTACAAAATTAACATTTTTTATTTATAAAATTTATTGAATTATTGTAATTGAAATTATATTGCAATTAAAATTTTGTTATTCATGGAAAAGTATTCAATTGTTTATATTCGAGAATTGCATGATTCGAGAATTCTCCAGTTCGCATAATTTTTATTTCAGCAATTTTCTTTCGGGAATTTTATTATTATGGAACTTTCAAATTTGGTAATATTATACACTCTTTCGGGGATTCTATTATTCGGGAATTTTTCAATTTGGTAATATTATAAACTGTTCGACAATTTCATTATTCGGGAATTTTACAATTTGCACATTTTATTATTCGGAAATTTTATAATTCGGAAATTTTGTGATTCGGAAATTTTATGATTCCAGAATTTTATTTGATGAAAATGTTATTATTCCGGAATTTTATTATTCGGGAATTTTCCAATTCGAAAATTTCATTTTTTGGAGGTTTTCAGTCGTCCCAATATCTGATTATTTTATTTTTAATAAATGAGCAATATTTATGAAAACAACATTTTAATTGTTGAAATTCGTGAATTTTCTCGTTCGAATATTGTATAATTCAGCAATTTCTGTCGGGAATTTCATTATTCGAGAATGATGAAATTCCCGAATAATAAAATTCCCGTATAATAAAATTTGCAAATAATAAAATTTCCTACAGAAAATTGCCCAATGATAAAATATTCGAAATAGCAAATTCCCATATTATAAGCAATTGATTTTTTTTTCATAAATATTATTTATTTATTAAAAATACAATAATAAAGTATTTTTATAACGAAAATTATTTACAATATTCAAAGTTTTTAAAATTATTGTTTGAATTTAAAGTTACAATAATTGAATATACTATATTTCTGGTTAAATTTTTCTTCAATTATTTTAATCCTATAGATGAAAACTCGTAACCGCCATTGCAGTTTCATGGAGGAAGTTTTCTTAA
>CAKNYM010049586.1:30052-60697 GCA_932195095.1 Andricus curvator
AATAACAGTTTATTTACATTTAAAATACCTCTATTCCAATTACGTAATTTCTGTCAATGTTTGTTATGTTGCGAAATGATTATCTGAATTTAATTTTCAAAATGATATGTAAATATGTTTTAATTTTTTCTCAAATTACTAAAAAAAGTTAATAATAAATCAAATTTTCAGAAATGAAAGTGAAAATTTAAAAAAAATGTAAAGTAAAAATTGTTTGAATGCCTGAATGAAAATTATAGTTGAATGCTTTTTATGTTGTCAACAGATTAATTAATCATTAGCTGATTAATTTTTTTTTCAATATTAAATTACATAAAGATTAAATTTTAATTTCTTTCAATCAAGTAGATAAATTGATTATTTAATTGAAGGCCATGTAATTGAATATTGACTATAATTTTTAGAATAAAAGATTATTTATTTTTAAAATACCTCTATTCCAATTGTATAATTTTTGTAAATTTTTTGATGTTGTGAAATAAGTATCTGAATTCTGCTTTCAATATTATATCTACATATTTTTTACTTTTCTATGGAATTAGTTGAAAAGGTTATTATTAACTCAAATTTTCAGAAAAATATCAAGTAAAAATTATTCGAATGTTTTTAATTAAAGAACTGTTTATTGCTTTTTATGTTGTTAAATGATTAATTAATATACATATACATACATTATGAATTTTCCTGGAATTAGTTTCAAAAGTCATTAATAAATTAAATTTATAGAAATGCAATTTCAAATGAAAAAATCTATTTTGAATGTTTCAGTGAGAATAATTGTTGAATGCTTTTTATGTTGTGAACTAATTAATTATATACTAACTGATTTTAAATTAAAACAATACTTTTAGAAAGTTCAAACACTAATAATATTTTCTTATAAAAATATTTGATTTTTGTATTTTTGTTACACGAATTTTTCAATTCGGTAATATTATAAGCTATTCGGACTTTTATTATTCGAAATTTTCCAATCCGGGAATATTATTGTCACGTACGATCTAATTAAAGTTTGTTTTTAATTCCATGAGAAAAGGACCCGCAAAAAAAAGCTGCCTAGTATCAATACGCTGGGGGGAGGCTTCCCCAAATCTGAAGGAAGGGCGAGAGACTCAACTTTCCTATTTTTATTTTTATGTGGGTTTGTACCCCTACTCTCGGACTGAGAGTTGTTGGCCCGAAAAATTGTGAGAAATTAGGGTTTTGCAGGTTTGCCGAATTAGAAATGAATTTGGGTTTCTAATCTTTTATAATAACACTGAAATTTATTCAAGAAAAAGAAATAGGGAACATTATAACAAGAGCGAGATTCGAATAATAGGGCACATTCTACAATGCGTAGAATGTGTCGACAGGTAGAGGAAAGAAAAGTATTAGCCAAAATAAAAGTGGAACAATACAACTTACCAATTCGTTGCACTAAAACTACCGCTCGTCGGATGGAAAACTGGATTTAAAAGGAAGCCTTTTTAATTTTTCCTGCCATTAACAGAGCGGGCGAAAACCTTTGATTTCCGTGGGTTGATTAACCCACTCTAGTCTTTATTTCAGGTCACTCGCGAGAGCCACACAACACGCAAGCACCCGTCGCTTCTCTGAATTCACCTTGATGAAGAATAGAATATGTTTCTATTCCTCATGAAAGAGAATTGCAGCCTTGCGAGAAAATTACTCTGTCTCGTTTTGAGATTCGAGAAAGAGTAAAATTCTCTAGACCGACTTAATTTTTGTTTTAAGCAGGCCGGATAGGACGTGAAAAGGACGTCACTCCCGTTACGGCCCTGCCTCCCGTCGGATGGAGATTTTTAGGTTTAACATCCGTATCGAGAATTTATATTTAATTCGTTGGATCCATCGATCCCGGCGGTCCACTCCCGTTAATTCCCGTACCGAAAATAATTTTTCGTTGACCTGGACGAGGGTTTACGACTTAAGGGCTAGATTCCCAAAATAAATAATTCCATTCTCAATCCCGAAATTCGGACGGACAAAAGTCTGGATAGTTCCGGCCCGTGCCAGGGTGACCAAGTTATTGTCTTTCTCCCGTCGGCAAGAGATTTTTATTTTTTTTATTTTAAAGTCCGGATCTTAAGATCTAATTCTCCCGGTCTTTCAATCGCTCCCGGCGGTTCACTCCGTTAATTCCCGTACCGAAAGAAATTTTCGTTGACCTGGACGGAAGCTTCACGACTTAAGGGCTAGAGTTCCCAAAAAAGAAGAATTACTGTGATTCTACGGCCCCGACTTCGGACGGACAAAAGTCTGGGTAGTTCCGGCCCCTGCCAGGTTGCCCAAGTTACTGCGATTTCTGACTTCTGTCCGATGGTTTATAATTGATGTGATTCAGGTAGGGATTTTTGCGGAGTTGCGGAATTTGGATTAGGAAGGTAGGGATACATCGTGAGAGTCAAAGCAGCGTTTGCAAAATTGACGAGCCAGGTAGCTTGGTTTCTAAGTGTGCGAGAATTGTATTGCCAAATGCTTTCGTTTGAATTTCTGCACCTGCGAGACAGGAAGCTTGTCAGCACCTTACAGAAGTGAGGTGCATTTAAGTCTTTCTGTATATTTCTAAAAGATCTTTTTAATTTCAATTTGCATCATAATTAATTCCTACCCCTTCATCATAAAACAACGAGCATGTTAGCGTTACAAATTTTCGCTGAGTGAGCACGTGGTGTTGTTTTGGTATTTCCACGTGCTCGTACTGTCCGGCTACGGTGGGAAGTATGTAGGGTGAGGAGTGAAAATGGCCTATGGGAGGATAGCGTGGAAAGAGGAAGAGAGGAAAAGAGAGTCGAGGTGTATCGAACTCTATAGTCACAATGTATGGTGCGGCTATACGCAAGAAGGAGACGCGCTTATGGTAAGAATACAGGGAGGAAGAAGGCGCGGACAACGTGTAGAGCGCGGAGGCTTGCAATCGTCGCCGCAGCGTAGCTACATGCAAGGAATAAGACGGCGATGTTTAGAGCGTCGAAGAGACAGAGATGGAATGAGTGCATCGCGCGTGTGTGTGTGACTGCCCAGCATAACGAGTGCAACCACACCTTCGTTCCTTTTAAGTTCTCTTACATGTTTCTAATTGTAGGTCCTCGAGGCTGATTCCTTAGAATTAATTTTCCTTTCCCTTAATTATATTTCCTTTTATCTTTTAATCTTATATTCTAGGTACAGTGTTTCATTTTCTCCTTCACCTAGGCCCAGATACACACTAATCATTAATGCCCCAATTGAGAAAGTCTGTGTCACTGAGGTCAGAGACATAATAAAGAACTTGAAAAACGGTAAGGCTGCTGGTGCAGATAGTATTAGCGCTAAAATGCTTAAATACGGTGGCGAGTACATGCCTCACAGGTTGTACGAATTGATAAATTTGTGTATCGAGACAGGAAAAGTCCCAGACGATTGGAGAAAAGCGATTATCGTACCAATATACAAAAGAAAGGGAGATAAAAGCCACTGCAGTAATTACAGAGGTATCAGCCTTCTATGTACTGTAAGTAAAATATACTCAAAAATACTTATTCGTAGGGTAATGGAAATCACAGAAGAAAAAATATGGGAAGTCCAAAGTGGATTTATGCCAGGAAGATCATGTACAGATCAGATATTTAGCCTAAGACAGATCACAGAAAAAAGCTTGAGAGTAGGAAAGAAAGTTTTCTGTGCATTTATTGACCTAGAAAAAGCATTTGACACGGTAAATAGAAGTAAACTTTGGAAAGTTCTTAAAGAGTACGGAGTAAATGGAGGGCTCCTGCAAGCAATAAAAACAATATATACAGGTAGTAAAGCGAGCGTAAGGGTAAACGGGAAACTGAGTGACTGGTTCGATATTACGCAAGGCGTGAAACAAGGATGCGTTATGTCCTCGTGGCTATTTATCATATTCATGGATAAGTGTCTAAGAACTGCACTCTTCGACGAAGAAGGTGTAGATCTCCAAACAGTTAAGGTACGTGGGTTAGCTTTCGCAGATGACAAGATTGTTATGGCAGAATCAGTCGAGGACTTGCAAAGAATGTTGAATAAACTTCATACAAGCATGAAGGACATGGGACTCAAAATTAACGTAAATAAAACAAAAATCATGGTGTTTGAGGGAAGAGTGAGAAAACAATGTGCAACATTGTCCTAAATGATGAAAGATTTAAATACCTGTGTAAAAATAAAAAGCAAGTTTTCATCAGAGAATAATTTTAATCCTTGATTAAAATTATTCTCTCAGGTCATTACTCTCCTCATTCGCAAGTTGGCTCGCTGTCAGTCCTCGGGAGCTTGGAATGCTGCGTCAGCATGCTGACAGTAAGCTCTCAGGTTACGAGCGAGCACAGAGTCCCTTGAAACTCATATAGAGTTTTGAATCAATGTGGCTTGAAATAATATTTCGAGCCACATTAATTATCAAATAAAAAAAGAATGGAGATTCGCTTGTAACAATTATTATTCCGGAGTTTTATTATTCGGAAATTTTATTATTTGGGAATTTTCCAATTGGGGAAATTTACAGTCTCGGTAATTTTATTTTCCGGGTTTTCGACCGTTTCAAATAGTTGTATATTAAAATAATATACTTGTAATATACCAATGTATCTGAATTTTAATATACGTTGTAATTGAATTTGAAATAATTAATAAATTACAGTGAATGCAATAATTATGTACTGAAAAAAGCTCACTTGTACAAGAAAATGTCACAAGAGATTAGTAGAAAATTAGTAATTCGTGTAGTCGAGATATTTTCTAATTCAATAGTGTAAAACTAATTTCTTGCTAAAAAGAAAACTATTTAGAACTGTATATAATAATTTGTCAAAGTTTATAAAACGTTTATAAAAATTTGAATGATTTTGAAAAATATTCAAAATGTTTAGAAGTTTTAAAAATATTTATCAACAATTGAAAATTAAAAAAGATTTCAAAAAAGGTAGACCAAAATCCAAATTTTTCAAGATTGCAAAAAAGAAGCCTTTAAAAAATTTTGAAATGTTTCAAACAAATAAAAATTCTTAAGATTGCTGTGAAAATTCCAAATGATTTTCTATTTAAAAAAAAAAATAATTTCAAGAGGAAGTTGAAAAATATTTCAAAACATTTCGAATGATTATCGAAAAAAAACTTTTCTAGGAACCATGAACTTCCTGAAAAGATTTGCAGAATTGTCGAAAACGATTTTTGAAGCTTATAGGGCAATTTGTTTTCTAGTGCATTTTTTTTTTTAATTTTGCAGAATTTAAAAGAAAAATGTAAAAATTTTCATTATTGCGAAAGTTATTTAAAAAGCTAAAAAGTTTAGAAAAATAATTGTAAATTCAAAAAGATTGAAAAAAGTTTAAGAGAAAATGCAAATTGTTTAATATTGCGATAAAATAAGCTTTTCGAAAATTTTGAAGGATTTCAAGACAATAAAAAGTAAAAATTATTTATATTCCTTGAAAAATTTGCAATGATTTTTCATTTTCATGAATGAATTCAAGTGAGTCGAAGACAGAATATTTAGAATTGTTGAAAATATTCAGGGCACCAACATGGCCCTTCTGAGACATTTTTCATATCTCACTTTCAAAAAAAAACAAATATCAACTAAATTCGGTAAAATTAATGTCACATTTGAGTTTTTCGTTTACAGGATTTTTTTAAATGTTGAAAAAATTGTAATTAACTTTAAAAGATATTCAGAAGTTTTGAAACGATTCAAACATGATTTAAATTTAGGGAAGATTACAAAAATTTTAAGCAGTTAGAAAACATTTTTTAGCATTTAGAAAGGTTTCAAAAATTCTAAACAAAAATCTTTAAAATAAAATTATACACAGACTGAGCGGTAGCAAATTAGTAAAATAAAAACTTTATTGCGGTAATTATTTAATTGATGATACTACAAATAATAATGACAATAATAGAATTATAACTTTCATATTTTGAGTCTTCAGAAGCAGATCTAATTGTTATATATACTTATTAATATCGTAAATGGTTTATATCAAAAGAGTGTCATCATATACAGAAAAATTAAAATTATCAATTAAAAACGTGCTAATTCATCTTCAAAATTATTATTTCTGCACTTAGTGTAATTAATGTCAATCTGGAAAAAATGTTTTTTGTTGATCTGAAATGAATTTTTTATTTTAATCTAAAATCGAATAATTCCAACTTTTTTCACTCATTTACTGCAATCGTTATCTCACAGATGATATGATATCAAGTCTATTCTTCTGAGACATTTATTTTTCGTGAGTCAGTGTGAAGGGCAAAAGTTTAGTTACTCAGTTTGTGGAAACTGATCTTGACATTTATTTTAAACTACAGAGGATTTTTTCATTTTTGTTCTAAAAATATTAACTTCAGAACCCAAATGATTGCAGAAAAAGATTTTAGCTTTTTGCTGTTGAAAATATTTTTCATAAAAAATCTTGCGGAAATTCCAAAATAATTATATAAAAATGAGATTAATTATTTCATAAAATGGTATACATTTGGGGTCATCATATAAACAAAACAGATAGGAATAAGTGCAGTATTTATTTTAAGCATAACATTAAAATATGTTTTTATACTTTACCTAGACGTTACTTGTTTTAAGAAAAACGTTATTCTAATAATATTAAAAACATATTATTATCATACAAAAAATTCAAAATATTTTTAGGTGGATGCAACAGGAGTCAAACAAAATCAAGAAAATCAAAAGAATTCACGTTAAATTGAAGAAAATTTAAAGAATTCAAATAAATCCAGCCATCGTCTCAGAAACTGTATAATTTAGCATTCTAGAAGAATTTTCTTAAATTCCTTACAATATTGTTAGCTGACACGAATTTTTCATACAATTTTGAAAAATCATTCCAAATTTAGAAAAATTGCCTTAAAATCTTCCAAATTTTCCTAGGAAGTTTCGAAGGTTTCGGTTTGAAATCTTTAAAAGAATCTGCATTTTTTAAATATTTTACATTTTAAAATTCTTTTTCAATCTCTTCAAATCTTCCGAATATTCCTTAAATTGACTCGATTTTATTCTTTATTTTTCAACCTTACCGAATTGAAACATTTTTCCTTAAAATGTCATACTCTTTTTCGAAATTAAAGGAAATCTTTTTAAATGTTTTGAAATATGTTTCAATTTTCTCTTAAAGTTAATTTTCTTAAATGAAAAATCATGACGAATTTCCCCATAAATCTTGAGAAAATTCTTTTCTTAATGCTTCAAAATTTATGAAACATCCAATATCTAAAATTTTTTCCTGAAACTTTTTTTTAATTTTGCAAAATTTAAAAAAAATTGTCTTAAAATCTTTGAGATTCTTCGTTAAATATTTCAGAAGTTTTCTGACATGTTTTGAAATCTTTTTAAATATTCTCTTAAAATTAATTGTTCAGAATAAAAAATCATTATAATTTTTCCTAGGAACCTAAATCTTCAAAGTTTTAATTATTTTTGAATCGTTTTAAAACTTCTAAGTATCTCTAACACTTAAATTTGTTCTAAAATTATGTATTATTGCAAAATTGGGCTTCAAAATCCTATACACTCTTTTTTGTATTCCACCATTTAAAATTTTCTCAAAAATCTTCAAAAAAATGTAATCGCAAAATCTTTCAAAATTTCCCATAAATTAATTTTTCTTATCTCTTTAAAAATGTAAAAATGTTGAGAAATTATAGTTTGGTAGAAGAATGTTATGAACATAATTATTTCCCAATATTAAAAAATCGTTTACAATTTAAATGTTCTCTTCTATCAATAATGTTTAGAAAAGTTTAGAAATAAATTTTATGATGAAGTAAAATTATTTATTCGAAAATTCCGATATATAAAATTGATGGTGCAGAAAGTTCATAATACTTTATTAATAAATAATAGATGCATGCCTGTTTTTAGAAATCTCGAAAGAGTTGTTTAATTTTGTGGATCAACAATAAAATTTTTTTGAAATCCAAAACTTGAATGAAACCTTTTTAATAAATTCAACACATTTTTCGGAACTCTTGGAAATTGTAATGTGTTTAAAATATCTTTACCTAGAAAATTAGTAAAACTTTAGCAATTAACAGATACTTTTCTACCTTACATTTCTTGAACGAAAAACATTAACTTTTGTATTTCAAATTATTGAATACCTTTGTTCCATTGATTATTATTATTGATATTATTAAATTATTGAATATATTATGTAGATAACATAAATGATATTTCGACCAAAAAAGATTTTAATTTTAAATTAAAAATAGTGGAATTCATGCAGAAAAAAAAATTCTAACAAAATAGCTGAATCCAGAAAAAAAATTAATTTTTACCAGTTGCATTTTAAACCAATAAATTTTCTACCAATCCGTTCAATTTTTTAACACGAAAATATGAATTTTTAATGAAAGAGATGAATTTTTTACCAAAAACGAAAAATTTTTAACGAAATAGTGACATTGTGAACCAAAGAGATGTATTTTTGACTAAAATGATGAATTTTTAGTAAAAAAATGCATTTTTAACAAAGTATTTGCATCGTCGACCAAAAAAGGTTGATTTTCAATCAGTTGCATTTTTAACCGGTAAAGACAAATTTTCAAAAAAAATGTGAAATCCTCAACAAAAACGGATTGATTTTCAATCCAAAAAGACGAATTTGCAACTGAATAGTTAAAATTTTATCTTAAAAAAGATTTTTCAGTTATGAAAGGAAACAAATTCACCCAAATTATTATTTTAGGGGATAATTCATTCAGAATACAAAATGGCAATTTCAAATCAACGTTCCTTTTTTAAGTTTATTTCTTGATTTATTGTTAGAATTAAATAAACATATAATTTTCCTAAGATTCTTGAGAAAATTCAAATTTTTTTTTGAAGATTTCAGATATGTCAAAAAAGCATAATTTTTTATTTGTCAGGGTTTTGAACAATTTTAGGAAAAATTTGAGTCAGTTTAAAAGATATAGAAGTTTGGAAGAGAAATATCTCTTACACTGACTTGAAATATTCCTAAAATTTAGAAAAATCTTTCAAGATTAAAAAAATTGCCCTTAAATCTTCCAAATATTTTCGAAATTTGTAAAAATATTTTGGAACGTTCTGATATCTACTTTGTCAAGTTTTCTTTGAAAATTAATTTTTCAAAATAAAAAGTCATTAAAAATTTTCTCAGAAATCTCAAGAAAGTTTTTTATTTTCTTGAAGCCTTTCAAACTTCTTAAAATAATCTGAAATTTTTTTCCAAATCTTCCAAAATTTACATCATATTTGAAATTTTGGGAAATCTCTTCGAACTTGAAGTCATTTTTTAACCATTTTCGAAACTTTCAAACTTTCGAAAAATATCTTTTAAAATTCTTCGAATTTTTCCAAAGATTTTCTTGAAATTCTGAAAAATTAAAAAACTTGCCTTCAAATCTTCCAGATTCTGTTTTGAGAATAAATTTTAGAAATCATTTGAAATGTTTTAAATTCTTTTTAAATATGCTCTAAAAATTTATTTTTCAGAATAAAAAATCATTTTAAATTATCCCATGATTTAAAAAAAAAAATGTATTATAGTGAAACCTTTTAAAATTCGTTTCTTTCAAATTTTTTATAAAACTTTGTAATCTTGCTAATTGATCATTGTTTCTTCAAAATCGCCCACATCGATTTTCGAAATTTTAGGAAATGAATAAAAATGTTTTAAAATATTCATCAATTTTCCCTTAAAATTAATTTTTCAAAAAAGAACATCAGTCTAAATTTCCCCATCAATTTTAAGACATTTTTTTATCATCGTAAACCCTTCCAAAATCTTTAAGAAGCTTCAAAATTTTTATTTCCAAATATTCAAAAATGGAAGTATTATTTAAACTTTTTTCAAATGTTTTCAAGTTCTAAATTAATTTTTGATATTTTCAAAACTTCTAAATATCTCTTAAACTTGGTCGAATTTCTTAAAAAACTTTTGTATTCTTGCTAATTGAACTGTTTTTTTTTAATATATATATATATACCATTAAACCATTTCCCTTTCAGGGTAGGCGTGACACTACCCGATTCGGGTAGTGTTTCTAGGTTTTTTCTTGTAGTTATAAATAACTACAAGTGTGGGCTCACCACACCCACGATGTGCCAACAGCACTCATGTCAGTATTCTTGAATGGTCACCCATCCAAGTACTAACCGCGTCCAACGCTGCTTAACTTCAGTGATCTGACGAGAACTGGGTTTTTCAGCGTGGTATGGCCGTTGGATCGTCCACATTAAATAAATATATTTTTAAATATTTGTCAATTTTTCCTTAAAATTAATTTTTCGAAATGAATAATTAATTATAATTATCACATTAATTTTGAGAAATATTTTTTATTATCGTGAAACCATTCAAAGTTTTTTTTTCAAATTTCTTATAAAACTTTTCAAACTTGCTAATTGAACATTTTTTCTTTAAGATCGTCCACATTTATTTTCGAAATTTTGGGAAATAAATACAAATGTTTAAGAATATTTGTCAATTTTTCCTTAAAATTAATTTTTCAAAATAAAAAATTAGTTTAAATTATCCCATCAATTTTGAGAAATATTTTATACCATCGTAAAACCTTTCAAAATCTTGAAGAAACTTCGAAATTTCTATTTTCAAATATTCAAAAATGTATGTTTCTTACAAACTTTTGTGAAATGTTTTCAAGTTTCAAAGTAATTTTGAATATTTTGCAAACTTCTAAATGTCTCTTAAGCTTCATAGAATTTTTCATAAATCTTTGTAATCTTGCTGATTGAAATATTTCGTTTTAAAATCTTTCCTATTCTTTTTCGAAATTTTAGAAAATAATTTAAAATCTGTTTTTGAAATCTTTGATGATCCACAAATTACATTTTGTATACTTCGTTGTATGTCCCGTTATTTTATTAAACTTTTCTATTTTTCATGTTTTCTATTTTTATAAAATTTTTCATAATCATTATATACAGTTCTAAGTAGATTTACTTATTTACATCAAGCAATTAGTTGCTTTCCACTACTGAATAAGCAGATATCTCAACTAATCGAATCAATGATTCACTACTATTCTTCGGTGGCTCAATTTCATACTCATTCAATCTGCTGCTGATTCAAGCCAAATAAATTTTTAAAATTTGCTAAATATTTTCAATTTTCTATGGAAAATAAGGAAAATATAAAACTGAAAAAAGTTTTTAAAATCAAAAACAGAAAAACAGTTGTTGAAAAGTAGCGCATAAGGATACTGAATATGAATCATTAACTAATATATTGATCCATTATATTTTTGAGATCGTAGAAATTTTTTATTTTTCTTAACTTTTTCAAAACAATGAGAAGGCAATATTTTGGAAACGGAAAGAGAATAGGTCACGTTAAGAATTTCTTAATATGGCCTTCTTATTGCTTCAATAGAGTTTAAAATGTCACATCATCGCGTCGTTTTACAAACCTTTCTATTTTTCGCGTTTTCCGCATTTATAACTTTTTGAAACTATTATATACAGTTATAAATAATTTTATAATTTTCTACCAATCCTTAGCGGCTTACTTTTTGCTCATCGAATCTGACAAATTTTACCAGTAATTAGTTGAATTTTACTCATTTTGATTCAGAGAGCAAAAATGCCTGAAAAATAATAAATAGATACTTCTTTAAGCACTCAAGTTGATACTTATTATCCTCGTGCCTGATGAAGAAAATATATTTAATTTTTTTTTTTTAATAATCTCTGGCCCAAAATAAAACTTTTTACATTTACTGTATTTTATTAATTATTTCAAAGTAAATTACATTGTTTATTGAAATTCAGATACATTGGTATATTATAAGTCTATTATTTTAATATACAACTATCTGGAACGACTGAAAACGCCCGAAAAATAAATTTCCCGAATTGGAAAATTCCGCATAATAACCTGTAAAAGATTTAAAAAAATGCAGATTTGTTTAAAGATTTCTAATCGAAACTTTAGAAGATTCAAAAGAATTTTGAAAGGTTTCAAGTGAATAAACAAAGTTTCTTAAACTTCTTAGGAAAATTTGGAAGATTTTAAGGCAATTTTTCTACAATTTCAATGATTTTTCAAAATGTTGAGAAAAATGCGTGGCAGCTAAAAATATTTTGAGGAAATGAAGCAAATTATTCTAGAATACTAAATTATACAGTTTCTGAGACGAGGGATAAATTTATTAGGGTTCTCTCAATTTTCTTCAATTAAACTTGAATTTTTTTGATTATCTTGATTTTGTTTGAATCTTATATAAAAATTGTATAAAAACTTGTATAAAAACATATTTTCATGTTATGCTTAAAATAAAAACTGCACTTATTCGCATTTTTTTCTTTATATGATGCCTCCAAATTTATACCATTTCATAAAATAATTACCCTCTTTTTCATATAATCATTTTGGAATTTTCACAACATATTGCAGATTTAAGAAAAAGTGATTACAGATCAACATGAAAATTAAAATATGAAAATTATAATTATACTATATAATTTTACTAATTTGCTATCACTTAGTCTAGGCATAATTATTTTTTAAACAAATGAAATATCTTAATTATTCTAATGCTACTTTTTTCATCATATTTTATATCAAATATTATTATTATAAAATATAATATTCAAAAATGCAGAGAGTATCGATGGTTTTCCATTCTACAACTAACTTTAATCGGTGCAAATGACTTTTGTGTATTCCGGATGAGAAGGTGTTTAAATAAAATGATCCGATTTTTTCCTACAATTTTTAAAAAATCACGTTAAAATGTTTCAGATTTTTTGCAGAATTTCGGAAATCTGACGAAATGTTGAAAAATGTTTTTCAATGTTGATCTTCTCTCAATTTGAATTATTTTCTAATCTTGTTAAAACTGCTAAAACTCCTAAATATCTTTTGAAGTAAATTCAAGTTTTCTCAACATTTTAAAAAATCCTGTGAAACTACAACAATTTTCATAAAATCTTATAGATTATTTTTTGACACATTTTGTATTATCCAAAACTGAAGACTAATGTTTCAAAACAAAACCTGCGTCAGTTATTTCCCAATATTAAAAAATTATTTAATATTAAAATATCCTCTTAAAAATTCCAAATATTATCTCTTTGGCTTACATGAATTCATTGTTGAAAATAAAAAATTATTGCAAATTTTTCCAGGAATATAAATAATTTTTTCTTTTTATTTTCTTGAAATCTTTCAAAATTCTCAAAAAGCTTATTTTTTCGCAATCTTCAAAATTTTGCATTTTGTCTGAAACTTTTTTTATTCTTTTTGAATTCGAAATTGTTTGTCCATCTCTTTAAAACTTCTCAGCTTTCTTAAGAAGAGCTTTCTTAAGAAGAGTTTTTTATTCTCTTGAAACCTTTCAAAGTTCGTAAAAAGCTTTTATTTCCATAATTATTTGAAATGGTTTGAAATATTTCTCAACTTCCTTTTGAAATCTTAAGAATTTTTATTTTCTTGGAACCTTTCAAAATTCTCCAAAAGCTTCTTTTTGGATTTTGGTTTACATTTTTTGAAATCTTTTTATATTTTCAAATGTTTTGAAGATTTTTTTTAAACATTCACTAAAAAATAATTTGAAACAAAAAAACAACATGAAAAATCTTCCTCGGAATCTTGAGAAAATTTCTTTATTCTCCTGAACCTTCTTCTTTTCCTCGATAACCACTTGAAATGTTTTGAATTATTTTTAATTTTCTCTTTAAATTCATTTTTCAAAACTTCCAATTTTTTTTGTGAGTATTTCTTCCCATGGTTTACTGTTTTTGATATCAGAAAATAGAAAGAGATCACCGACGAAAATATTTAAAAATTTCCGGCTTGCAGGGTCAACAATTTGTGTGGGTACGTAAAAAGTTTACTGGGTTTGAGAAAGAAACATGTATGTGTAACTTTTTTGAGCCTTATTGAAACAAGACGAAGGCTACATATTGCGAGAAAAACAAGAATTGTTTAGACAATTTATCGATTTTACCTTGCTTTATTGACGTAAAAAATAATCTCTCCTCTGATAGCACACACCCATCACGCGTTGCGTCGTTTATTTCAGAATTAGATAAATATATTTTTTTGATTAAATAAACTGCTTCTTTAGCATATTTTCTTTCATTTAGCCAAAATAAAAATTCAACAAATTGTATTGTTACAAATCCAAATCATTAAAAATAGTATAATTCAAGCCAAATTCGAAGACAAACTTTATTTTTTATTATTTCAATTTAATAATTAAGGATAAAAAATTTAAAATCTAAAGAAATCTTTATCTTTGAAATCTTAAAAATTCTTTTAAAATCATTTCTTTAAAATTCTTTAAAATTCTTTGAAACCTTTGAAGGTCTTTGAAATATTTGGAAATCTCTTGAAACTTTTGATTGCTCTCAAAACTTCTTTACATCTTCAAAAAATACGCTAAAATATTAAAAATTCTTTGAAATACCCGATTATTCTTGTCCAAAATCCCAAAAATTTATAACTACTTAACTTTTACTTAAAATTTTTCCAATTGTGAATATTTTTAAATCAAAAATTCAATTCAAATGCTTTAGGACAGTAAATTTTCAGAATAAAAGTTCCTGAAATTAAACCTTGGTTCCATTCGAAACGTCAAAAATTGTGAATTTCTGAACCTTTGTTTCAAATTCAAAGCCTTGATAATTGCGCATTTTGTAGTCTGAAAAGTCAAATATTGACTCGCGTTCTAAACTTGAATTTCGTTCTAACCAACAAATTGCATTGGGATGTTTTTGGAACATATTTGATATCTAATGAAAAATTTTGTTTTGAAATGCTTAATCTTCCTGAAAAATAGTTTTTTTCTGGACTCTGTGAGTGCCGAAACGTAAAGATCCGTTCAACATGCGAAATCCGATCGATGCCCTCTCTAAGCGCGCTCAAAATTGTGAGCGAAGTAAGCCGCGCGCAATAAGTATGTGTCCGCGCGGCATAAAGATTTTTCAAAAACTGAAAATGTAACTCTGTATTCCGTTTTTGGTCGACAAATATTTCTCTCTAGTTTAAAATCTAACTATTCGGTTGAGAATGTAACTACTTGCCTAAAAGTTGAACTAAATGATTAAACATTAATTTTATTAGTTACAAATTAAACTATTTTGTTCAAAATTCGTTTTTATTCAGAAAATTAATTTTCTTTGCTGATAATGTATCTTTTTCATTCATCGTTGAAAATTGATTATTTTCAGTTCAAAATTTAGAAATTTGGTTAAAAATTTGATTATTTTGTTTGAAATGAACCTATTTTAGTGAAAATTAAGTTTATTAGTTGCATATCCATTCTGCAATACTGACGACCTTTAGTTCCAATAAATGAGGGAGTGACTTGATGGTACACTCTCAATCACTGGGCTACTTATATGCGACGTCTGACCAGCGCGGCTCGTACCACTGAACGCACACGGAACCGCCCGTACCGGTCACGCAGTGGTCGAAACCGTTATTGTCAGGCTCTGAAAATCTCAGTTTTCGACCCTGTTTAGTCAATTCAACATCTGGACCGATAGCACGCTGCCTCCTACGAGCAGTGATCCCAACTTTTGAATGTCGAGCTACTGTAAAACGTATTAAGAGGCATGAAGAACTATTCCGCTCCGGGACCAGATGGTATCAAGACCTTCTGGTGGAAGAAGTTTCCTTCAACTCACCAGCATCTGTTCCGAATTTTCACCTCATATCTAAAGTCGGAGGAGCCTATTCCGGGGTTGTTGGTGGAAGGGCGCACAGTGCTCCTGCCGAAGACGGGCAACTTAGCTGACCCTAAGAATTACAGGCCAATAACTTGTCTGAACACACTGTATAAGATCTTCACAGCTATCCTAAATGAAAGGATTGTTCGGACAATTGGACCTGTGTGGCAAGAGACGTATGAACAACGTGGCTCAAAGAAAGGCGTAGCAGGATGACGGGAGAACTTGCTCGTCGATAGATGTGTCTGTAAAGACGCAGCATCCTATCAGCGACTTCTATCGATGGCCTGGATTGATTACCGGAAAGCTTTCGATTGAACCTCCCATAGACTTATCATCTGTCTGTTGGAAAGCCTAAAGGTTCATCCACACATCGTCAGGTGCAGAGAGATTAATGCCGCTTTGGAAAACCAGATTTACTATCTCATCTGGAAAACATCGTGTGATCACTAACAGTATCACCTTTCAGAGAGGTGTGTTACAGGGCGACACCATGAACCCTCTCCTCTTTTGCCTCACATTATTGCCACTATCTCTCGCACTTCGCCATTCCGAAGGGTATCTCTGCGGCAAACCTGGAAACCGAAAGCATAAGGTCACTCATGTATTTTACATGGATGATCTCAAGATCAATGCCAGAAATCAAGAGAAACTACATCTAGCTCTGAAAATTGTCAAAGAGTACACTCAAGAGATTGGAATGGAATTCGGGTTAGAGAAATGCGCCAAGGTTAGTTTGAAGAAAGGAAAACTTAATGGCATCCCCGAAGATCCTGAGCTCGTTGACAGAAGTGCTATACGACACCTTTGCGCTGGAGAGACCTATACATACCTGGGCGTGCCACAGAGCCGCATTCAGGACGTGACATCTATAAAGGATACTCTCCGATGCAGATACAAACGTCTTATCCGGCAGATTTGGTCTTCCGAACTGTCGGCGAGAAAAAAAGTATCTGCAACGAATATGCTTGCCGTCCCGGTAGTACTCTATTCATTTGGAGTAGTTCTATGGACGAAGGACGAGCTCAGATCCCTCGATATCGGGTCCCGGAAGGTTATGCACATGAACAAAAGCATGCACCTTAAGTCTTCTGTTCCGCGACTTTACATCTCACGCCGCCTAGGTGGTCGCGGAATACTGAATCCTGAATGTCTTCACAACAGAATTATTCTGAGTACAGCACATATGGTCGCCAATGGACAAGACCCTCTTCTTAAAATGGTCAGGAAACACGAAGAAGTGGGCAAAGGGGCGTGTCTGTACAAAGCAGCGGAGGAGGCTGCTGAAACACTCGGCCTTGACTTCAATATTAGGGGTGAGCAAAATGCATCAAATCTTATCCATCTTGAATACTCACTCCTGAAGGCCCAGATTAAGAAAGCACAGGAGAAAAACTTCCACGAACAGCTCCTCGACAAGAGGATGCACGGCATCTTCCACAGAAATGTGGAAGATCTCTCGATGTCGTATGAGCTAACATTTGCTTTCCTTAGATCACCCGGATTGATGTCGGGTACGGAGGGCTCCATTTTGGCATGTCAAGACGGTGTCATTTCCACTCTAGCATACTGTCGCCACATTTTGAGCCGAGACATTCCCGATGATAGCTTCAGAGCGTGTCATGCACACCCCGAGCATCTAGAACACATACTATCTAGTTGTCCAACTCATGCGGGAACGACCTACATCCAAAGGCACAATGCGACACTAAGAGTGCTTTATTACCATCTCTGTCACTCTGACGGCATTAGCCGAAATACCTCTCCTCTTTAACTTTTGAAATTTCCACGAAATGTACGAATAAAGTGTTTTATTGCAATATGATTCACAATATGAAAAGAGTATGATCTACCCCCTCCCCTCCGGATAATAAAAATAGTTCAATTAATGAAAATTTCAAACATCATCTGAAGATCAAAAGTCTGAGGTTTCTTTTATCTTCAAAATTAATAGTACTTAAGATACTCATCTGGAAGGCTGCCTCAATTATTTCGCTTTCTGTCTTTGAAGATTCCTGCCCTTTGATAACGTGCCCTTTTGACTTCCGCTTGGTGATACTTTTTTTATTGAAAGTGAATTAAATTGTTCGTGGACGTGAAAATAATTTCAAAATAATCGCGCAAGAATAGGCCAGATTACTGGGAAATTTAAATTTTATTTTTTAGGAATTTATAGTTTATTTGTTTTGAGATTGGCAGTCAACTTTCATGTCTCTTTCTTCTTTTTTTTATCTCTTAGAGTTGAAGTTTATTTTAACTTTAAAATCTGTTAAAATAGTCTTAGGAAAATTTTAAAATATCTGAATTTTTTCAAATCTGTTGAAAATTCGTTTAAAAATACTCCGAAACAGTCCAATTCTTTAAAATTCTTAGAAATACTTCCATATTATGAACATAAATTGAAAATTTGTTTAAATCAGTATGAATAGTCTAAAATCTTGAAAAATTCTTTTAAATTCTTGGAAATACTTTTGAGTATTCACAATTCTTTGATATATTGTGAAATTTCTGAATTCTTGTGAACAAATTCTTTGAAAAATTATTAAAATTATTACAAAAATTCCTCGGAAGTCTTTAAAATCCTTCAAAAGGCCTCAAAAATTCTACTCGGAATATTAGAATTAAAATAGTTGAAATAACTGAATTACAAAATTATAGGTTTTTTAGAGAAAAATTCATTTATTTAAAATGCTTTTAAAGCAAGGCCGTAGCCAGACAAATTTTTCGAGAAGGGATTTGAATTAGGAGAAAATTTCGGATGGGGGGGATTTATAGTGGCACTCAGGGAAAAGTATGTACATTATGTACATGTTTCAAGAATTTGAGTGGTTGAGCGTTAAACCGTGTTGATCACTCACGTGACTATGGCCTTGTCTCTTTGCTCGCCTAATGGCGGTGAATCAAGGCACGGAAATATCTGAAGGTTTAATGGTTGATAAGTCATGACAAGTGAAAAGTGAAAAGAGGGAAGTGGAATTTTCGCAATGAGGAGTGGGATATCGAAAAATCGGCCCCGTGGTTAGTATATAAGTGCTCGTCTTTCAAATATTTCACAGTTACTCTTCTGAAAAATCTTCAAGAATAACTTTCCACTTCTCTGTCGCTAAATCTATCCTACAGCGATGAATATCATCATTCTATCTCTCACCTTCATGGGTTTCATCGTGGCAATATGTGAGTGAAGTTTAGCATACTTAATATAAACATTCATGTAGTATCTATTATTTCGGAATTCTTCGTAAGATTAACGGTTCATGTAGTTAGCATCACGTATTTTATTGTAATCTTTTTTTCACTTCTTTTTTATGAGTTCTGTAAGAGAATTAGCCCGAAATTTTGGGGTGAAGTTGCTCACACTTCAAGGGATGATAAATAGTTGGTTGTGAATTGAATGTTTGTACTTCAAGATTTGAAAGAGGGCTGGATATAAATAATATATTTGATGAGTAATCTTTTGTGAAACTTTTCTCAAAATGCAAAATTTGATCTGAAAATTGACCTTTGTTCTGCCTTGTTTCCAAAATAAATTTGGAAATTCGATTTTGCAGAAAATGAATGTTTATGGTTTTGATTGAGGATTCATCTATTTTGCTGAAAATGTTGCCTTTTTATTTATTTGAACTATTTTGGTAAAAAGATAATTCTGTTTGCTAGAAAAGATTAGTATTATAGTTTTGGTTGAGAACTCATTTATGTTGGTCAATAATTTTGGTTTGTCATCGTCGTTTGTTACAGCAAATAAAAAGTGAAGACGTATCAGACCCTCCGTTTTGTAAAATTTGGTTAGATTTTTTGATGCAGATTTTTACGTAGCTGCCCTTTATTTTTCTTCCTGTAGAATAAGTTTCGTATAAAATATTTTTTTTGAGAAACTAGTTGATTGATTCCTTTTAAAAGATCGAAAATATCGTTGATCAGAAAACTCATAAACTACTACTAGGTGGTTCATTTAGAATTCTCCTTGCACTTTACCGAAAAAATCGATAAAAAACGACCCACTCAGCCTAATTTTACGATACCTGGTAATATATCTTCTTACAGTGTAAAAGAATTCATCAATCTCTTTTTTTTTAATGAACTAGATGCAGCGTTACTGCCGTATGTGGGACCTCTACCAGCAGAACACTTTGAACACATTTGTCCAGGAAGCTACATTTCTATCAAGATTGAAGGTAAAAACAATATGGAATATGGACAACTTCGTCATGCTAGCAGTGCGCTTCCCTGGGTATCATCAGTTGATCAGAGACGCGAGCCTGATCTACCACAGCGCGTCTTTATAGAAGTTTTAGATAGTGGTCTGCCTGGTCAGCCTAGGAGGCACATTAAGTATCTTGAAGCAGAACTCCAAGTTCGCAATAATGACCACGGTGCTATTAATCCAATATCCGAGTGTTTTATAAAGAACGGCAACCATATTTATCATGCAATAATATCAAGTACCGATATTGTAAATACGCAGAATAGACCTAGTATTGTCTATATACGCGCTAAACATAATAATCATTACTATTACTCCAAATTTGGAGGGATGATTCAAGTTTGGAATGGCGAGGGAGATTGTGAGTGGATTGTTGGATAAATCTGGTCAATAGGGACTATACCATAGGACATCTGCACATTAACAACAATGTTCATATGGAAATTATGTATTATTTTGCTTCTAAATGGGAGAACATAATAAGTAGATTTGGGTAAGTCACTTGTTTCTGTGGAATTACCATGAAAAAAGTGTCTAATCCAGATGAGCCTTGCTAGTATTTACAATTGGATATCAATATGGTCAAATAAAATTATTATTCTGTGCGAATAACGTTTACTCAATTTTCTTTTTACCTCGTCTATATTTTATATGAGTTTATCGTGGCTATGTATTTTTGGGTTCAGAATTTAGAGGCATGATTTTTATGTGTAAAAATAAACCAATCTCGATAAAAAGCGCTTAATTTTCATTTATAAGCGGAAATATAATAATTTTTTTGAATCACTAAAATCAATTCTCTAAAAATAAAATTACGTAATACAGAAGTTCAGAAGTTATTTGCCCAATTGTATGAAATTAGCAGGTTATTTTTCTGATTGAAAAAATATAACTAGCCGCGTGTGACATATTGCGACACAGTACTTTCAAATTTTTGTTTACTATTTAAAAACAATAAGGTAGTATTATATTCGACTGTTCAAAATTTGATAACTTTTTGAATAATGAATTGAATGGATCGTTTTTACATTCTCATCCTTAATGAGAAGGTATTAGTTTTATTTAGGATTTTAATTCGTCGGTTATCATCAAATCTCCACGTCTTGAGACACCCTAGGTCAGCAAAAAACGTCTGTCTTTATGCATATATATCTTCTCAGTTAAAAATTCAACTGTTTGGTTGACAATAAACTTTCTTTGTTGATTCATCATATTAGTTGAAAATCCATCTCTTTGGTTATAAATGTAACTTGTTGTTCGAAAATTGAACAATTTCGTTAGGAAGTATCCTTTTTGAATGAATATATAACTGTTTTGTTGAAAATTCGCCTCTTTTGATTGCTTTTAACGTTTGTTGCATTAAAAATTACAATCTTTCCTGGTTGAAATATCAAGTATTACATTTTTTGTCAAAAAATCATCTCTTTTAGTCACAAATATATCTACTCCGTAGACAAATAAACAATTTTGTTGAAAGACATTTTTTTAGTTGAAAATTTTTCATTTTATGTGAGAGGTGTTTATATTCTTCCTTTTGGTTAAAAATTTCTCTATTTAGTGAAAAATGTAACTGTTTTGTTGGAAAATCATGTCTGTTATTCCTAATGGTTAAAAATTCAGATTTTTGATAGTAAATTGATCATCTTTAGTTGAAAATTCTACCATTTGTTGGAAAATTGAGCCTTTTAATTTTAAAATTCAACTATTTAATTAAGAAATTATTTTTTCCTATTTAAAATTCAACTATTTAGTTAATAATGGTCTTTCTAGTAGAAAATTGAGCTGTTTGGTTAAAAAATTAATATTTTCAGTAGAAGATTCAATTACTTGGTTAAAAATTGATATTTTTTCGTAGCAAATTCAACTCTTTGGTTGAAAATTGATGTTTTTTTTGTTAATGAGAATTGATTGATTAAAATCTTTCAAAATTCTCAAAAAGCTTTTTTTTCAAAATCTTCGAAAATTGACATTAAAGAAATATCTTTTTGGAAGTAATTTAAAGTTTTCCTGAAATTTGTTTATACCCTGCAAAGTTAGAAAAATCGTGCCTGTGAAAAAGTTGATAAATTATAGTGTGTCAGCAAGGTCTCAAGAACATAATTATTTCCCAAAATTTAAAAATCATTTGAAATAAATTTTTTCTCTTCCATTAATAATGTTGAGAAACATTCAGAAAAATTAATTTTATAATTAAATTGAATCACTTATTTCAAAATTTGCATTTACCTCAACTTAAACTAAAACTTCAATTATCAATTATCAGCCAATAAGTTGAATTTTCCATCACGAATGATTAATTCTCCACGAAAAATATAATACCAATTTTTTTTCAAACAAAAAAGTTAAATTTCCCACAAAAATTGAAATTTTGAACACAAACTTAAATTTTAACCAATTTTTCGAATTGTCAGCTAAATAGTTTAATTGTCTCTCGATTTTTTGATTTCGCAAGGAATTTAAGACAAGTTTTCTACAAAACAGTTGAATTTTCAATTTCAACCACGAAATATAAATTTTCAGCTAAACAGTTGAATTTTCTACGAACGTAATAAAATTTTCAGCCCAAAAAGACGAATTTTCAACAAGATCGTTCAATTTTCAACTGGAAATGGAATAGTTCAATTGGTAGTTCAAAATTAACTTTCACCCCTCCCCCCCCCCCTAAAAAAAGAATTATCAACAAAATAGTACTCAGGAGTTGAATCTTCAACAATAAAGATGAATTTTAAACTAAGAAGTTGACTTTTTTATCAGAAGTACGATTATTTCAAAAAAAGTGGAATTTCCAACCGAAGGAGATGATTATATATAACTGTATATGTTCATGAAAACTTATACCAAAATTCAACTATTGGTTTAAAATTAATTTTTTGTTGAACATTGGATCAATTATATTGAAAATTTATATTTTCTTGTTAAAAATTATAATATTTTGTAAAAAACTCAAAGTTGAAATTCTTGGTTAAAAATTCATTTTCTTGTTAAAGATCTATCATTATGTAAATATGAAACAGTTACACCATTTCTAGCTGAAACAGTTATTTCTTAACTCAATATTTACTCTAATTTTTTAATTGCCTTGTTTTCAAGTCGATAAAAATGACGTCAAATTCACATGAAGCAATTATATCACACGCGGAAAGTATAGATTGTAATAACAATATTTCGAAATGGATAAAATAATAAAAAGTGAATTTATTTTAAAAGTATATAAAGCATCTGAAAAACAGACTTTACTTTTTTTCTTATTTTCCTTACTTTGCGCCTTTTATGAAGAAATCCTTTTTCTCTCCTATTTTTAAGAAATTTTCCCTTCTCCCTTGTTTATTTTTTTTCGCTCCAATGCGAACAAAATTAATAGAACCCATTCAGAAAATCCAACTATTTTTCGTTGAAAGTTAATTCTTTCTAATTTTGTTGATTGAAAATTTATCTTTTCTGTAGAAGATTCAGCTACTTGGTTGAAAGTTAATCTACTTTGTTGGAAATTTATTTTATTAGTTAAAGATCCATTCTCTTCATTGGATAATTAGCCTGTTTCAACTATTCCATTTTCAGTTGAAAATTTAACAATCTTCTTCAAACTTCGTTTCTCCGGGCTGAAAATTGTATGATACTCGTAGACAATTCAACTAGTTTGTTGAAAATTCATATTTTTTGGTTGAATCGAAAATTCAACTGTTTCCTCGAAAACCCGTTTTTTAGCTTGATAATTCAACAATTGAAATGAAAATTGAACAATTTAGGTGATAATTCGTAAATTTTACTGACAATTAATTTTTTGTTAATTAAAATTTCTTGTAGAAAATTTAAGCTTCATGTTGAAAATTCATATTTCCCGGTTAAAAATCCAACTAGTTTTTAGAAAATTTGTCTTTCGACATGAAAATTCAACAATTTGGTAGAAATTTCAATGATATATGCCTATTCGATATAATATTATTCTTAAAAAATTAATCTTTTTTTCATTGAAAATTAAACTAATTAGTTTATAGATGAACTTCTTTGATAAAACTTACTGTTTTTTTTTAATTCATAATTTGAGTTAAAAATTTAATTATTCAGCCAAAAATTAAACTATTTTACTGAAAATTTGATGATTTTGTGGAGAATTTTGCTGTTTCGTTGAATATTCGTCAATAGAGATAGAAAATTGTTTTTGGTTGAAGTTCAACGTTTTTTGTTTAAAAATTCCATCATTTGGTTGAAAATACATGTTTTCAGGGTGAAAATTGAACTATTATGTGAAAAATTAATCCTGTTTGTTTTGTTCAACTATTTGTTTGATACCTAATCTTTTTTTGGAAGAAAGCGCTCTTAGAATTCAACGAATTGATAAAAAATAGACACTTAGTGATGCGCACGAAAAAAAAAATTAGTTTTTTCTTCGTCGTTTCTAACAAAAAAATAGTAGTTATGAAATTGTCGAAAATTTTTTTAATTTTCGGAATTAAAAAAAAATTATTTAGTCGGTTTGCAAGCTTTATTTCATTATCTCTTAAATCATGATTAGAAGACGTAAACTCTTCGTCAAGGCTTCAGTAACGCAATGAATAAAATATTTTCTTACAGAAATTCTGTAAATATCAAACAATTACGCCATCCCTGCCTGAGATTTTCATTTCTTAGTCACTTATTACGAAGTCTAATTTTTTTACTGCCTTGTGATTGAATGAATATGAATTATATTCAACTAATATGAAGCAATCAGATCTTCTCCAACTGTGTTTCATTTGATAAACTGTTTTGATTAAAAATAATTTTTCTTAGAATCTTTCTTACGTAATAAAAAAATAAATAAAAAAAACGAAATAAAAAAAATATTATTTCACAGATTTTCATACTGTTACTACTTATAAGTAGATTGAGCATGATTTCAAGGTTCCTGAGATCTTTCATAAATAGTTAACGGCTAATTTTACGACAAAAAAATAGCCATCCCTCCACTTTTAGAAATTCGACTTTTTTCCATAATCCGTCAGCTTCAAAATAGTACGATCAGAATGAAAAGAATAAAAAAACTAATCGAATTATACCGATATTGATGACTGCATAATGTTATCATAATCTGCTTTTATAATTACTAAGCCGCAAATTTATAATGTAACTTTGGATAAATGAATTTCTGATTTTGTTGACTTGTTAAAAATATTATTTAAGAAAGATTGTACGAAACATTATTGCTAACAAAAATAGCTTATCAAATAAAACGCAGTTGCCAAAGATATGATTTCTGCATAGTAATTTGACGTCACTGATATTTACACAATAACAAGGCAATTGAAAATTCAGAGTGTATCTAAAGTGACTAAGAAATTAAAATTTAAGGGAGATGTGGCGTAATTGTTAGATATTTACAAAGCTTCTCTAATACAAATGTAAAATGATTGAGTCATTATCGCCTTGAAGAAAAGTCCACGTCTGATAATTATGTGTTTAGGAATAGTAAAATAAATCTTGGAAACTATCAAAATTATTTTTAATTGAGAAAAATTAGGTAAATTTTGTACAATTTCTCAATAAATTCGTTGAATTCTAAGATTTTTTTTACCAAAAAGAAGAATTTTAATGAAAAAATACGAATTTTCAATAAAGCAGTTGAAAAAAAGGACGAATTTTTAACAAAATAGTCGAATCTTCAGCCTGCAAGCATACATTTTTAATGAAATGATCGAATTTATAAGCAAAGAAGATAAAACTTTGACCAAAAATAGTTGCATTATCAACCAAATAGTTGAGTTTTTCAGCAAAAATACGAATTTGTTATAAAACAGTTTTTTTTTTAGTTAATTGAATTTTCAACTGAAATCGTGAATCTACAACAAAAAGAAAAATAAATTATATCAAAGGAGTTCAACTATCATTCAATTAATTGAATTTTCAATCAAAAAATATTATTTCCTAACCAAAAATATAATACCGAATAGGTCAATTCTCAAACAAATAGTTGGAGTTTCTACCAAATAGTAGAACTTTTATGCCGAAAGACGATTTTTGTACGAAATCGTTGAATTTTTACTAAGAAAATATGAATTTTCAACAAGAAATGTTTAATTTTCTACAAGACATTTGAATTTTCAACAAAAAGTTAATTTTCAACCAAATTTTCGAATTTTCAGCCAAACAGTTTAATTTTCTGTCAAATTGTTAAATTTACTATCTAAAAAGACAAGTTTTCTGTAAAACAGTTGAATTTTTAGTTTCAACCCCAAAATATATATTTTCAACTCAATATTTCAATGAGTTATAAAATTTAATCAAAAAATAATAATTTTGAACAGAATAGGATAATTTTCCATCAAAAAAATGGATCTTAAGTTCAAAATTCTTATTTTTGGATTAAACATTCAACTGTTTTATAGAGGATTTGCCTTCTTAGTTTACAAATGCAAAATTTGGTTAAAGTTTTTTTTCTCTCCTAATTTAAGAATGCAAGATCTCTTAATTTCTTAATACAGACTTTATCTCAATACAGACTTCACCTTTTTTTTTCATTTTTCCTTCTTTGCGCCTTTTATAAGGAAATCCTTTATACTCCTATTTTTAAGAAACTTTCCCTTCTTACCCTTTTTCTCGTTTTTCACTTTAATACGAACTGTATTAATAGAGCCAAATAAGAGAATCCAACTATTTTTCGTTGAAAGTGAATCCTTTCTAATTTAAAAGCCTACTATTGTATATTTGGTTTAGAATTTTGGTTGAAAAATAATTTTTTTAACTCAAAACAAATTATGTCTCTGAAGTCTGAAACCCAAAGATACATGAAAATAATAAATATGTATGGAATGTGGAGGTGATTGGAATAAAAATAAGAGTCATGTATGGAGAATAATATTCTTATTTGATAATAGTCCTGTCCAATTAAAATCCTAATTAGGCACATTTGGATTGACACTTTTTTCCATGCCAACTCTACTGAAACAATAATTGGCTTTTTATTCTTGAACACCCAGGAAGGAATTACAACCATGGTCAAACCATTATAACCCCAAACACTTTTATGTATATTTTATGATCATTACCCTTTAGAGGGCGTATATGAACTGTACTAGGATGATTTCGATAACTTATCGCGGTTTAAAATGTTTCTATACGATAATTACGGCCAAAACATTCCAAACGAAATCGGGTTTCTCCGATTGGCTTCCTTCGGGGAAAAGACATAAGATCTGCCTTAAACCATTTGGTTGGCTTTGCATATAGACCAGGCGGTGTGATATCCTGAACATCTAGATATACGCTGAGTCCTTCTGCCATGTAGTCTTGTTCCATGTGTGTATGAGTGAGTACCCAGGGTGGATAACCTAGACCCTTCTTACGAAGTAATCCACGTTCAACATATTCGTTACCTTTAATCTGTGCATGAAAGATGCATCCTAAATCAATGTTGTGGTAATGTTCGACTGGTAGACCTGGTGGTGCAGGTAGTGGTGCTTCTGGATTCAGCATTTCATCTAGTTTATGAAGAAAAAAAGAGAGATTTATGAACTTTTTTACACTGAAAAAATATCTGTTAGCAATTATTCTGAAATTGGGCTAAGCATCTCGTTTTTTGTAGACCTTTATAATAAAGTGCAAGAACAAATTTCAATAAATTAATAACACTTTAAATAAAGTGTGAGAAATTTTGCCTTAAAATTTGGGGCTAAGTCGCTCACTAAAAAAAGTAAAAACAAGATTACGAAAATATCCGTAATACTAACTACATGACCGGTTAATCTTACGGAAAATTCGGAAATAATAGATGCTGCCTGAATGTTTATATTGCGTATATTATATTTCACTTACCGATTGAAACAATGAAACCAATCCAGGTAAGGGATATAATGATTATCTTCATTGCTGCAGCGTAGATTCAGCGACCGAGAATTGGAAAGTTGTTCTTGAAGAATTTGCAGAAGAGTAACTGTGAAATGTTTGGAAGATATTCACTTATATACTAACGACTGGGCCGATTTTCCCGGATCCCACTTCCTATGTCTAACATTCCACTCCTCACTCACAATATTTCATATCGGCAAGATTTATCACCCATTAAACCTAGAGATGTTGCCGTGTCTAGATTCACCGACATTCGGCGAGCGAAAAACGAAGGCCATAATCACATGAGAGATAAACAGGGTTTGACCGCCAGCCTCCGAAATTCTTGAAACATGAAAATAATATATACATATATACTTTCCGGTTTGCCGCTGTAAATCCATAAACCCTGAAATTTTTTCCTTATTCTAATCCCTTCCCAAACATTTTTTCCTGCTAGGGCCTTGCGAAGAACAAATATTTTTTATGAGTCTAGCTAAATTGGAAAGAGCGACTACGCTCCACAACGGAATTCCAAAGTTTTCTTTGTTTAAAACTGTTGGGCTCTTTTTGGTCTCTACAAAACTGCTAAAATTAATTTCTCAGAACAACCTCTATCTCCAGAAGCTACCATTAATATAAATTATGCACTTGGCTTAAATGTGAACATATTAAAATTTTTGGCTATTTTCGGAAGCTCCAAAACACTTGAAAATAATTCTATAAAATCAGAACAAGTAGCTCAACACAATATTCCGAGTATAACCATTGCAACTTCCTTGCAAGCCTTTACACCTCTCTTTCTTTTCATTCTAATTCGGCTGGTCAGCTGGTGCCAAAAATTCGATAACGAATATGCTTCACTTCTCGAAGTTAAGGCGAACTATGTCAGGCCTTGCATGCGCAACAGAAACAATTGTCGAGAACATAAAGTTCCAGTATATGCGGCACTTCTAATTTTCGACAATTGACTTTATTTCCCAAGGAGCGTTTAGCGAAGCGGTAATAGGGCTAATGCCGAAAAAGTGACAGAGATGGTTATAAAGCACTCTTAGTGCCGTATTGTACCTTTGGATGTAGGTTGTTCACGCATGAGTTGGACAACTAGATAGTATGTGTCCTGATGCTCAGGGTGTGCATGACACGCTATGCAGCTATCATCGGGAATGTCTTGGCTCAAAATGTGGCGACGATATGCTAGAGTGGGAATGAGACCGTCTTGACATGCCAAAATGAAACCTTCCGTGCCCGATTTCAAGCCGGGTGATTTAAAGAAAGCAAACGTTGGCTCATACGACATCGACTGATTATCCACACTTCTGTGGAAAATGCAGTGAATCCTCTTGTCAAAGAGCTATTCGCGGAAGTTTTTCTCCTGTGCTTTCTTAGTCCCGGCCTTCAGGAGTGAGTTCTCGAGATGGATAAGATTTGATGCATTTTGCTTACATCTGATATTGAAGTCAAGGCCGAATTTTTCAGCAGCCCCCTCCGCTGCTTTGTACAAAAACACTCCTTTGTCCACATCTTTGTGCTTCCTGACATTTTGAGAAGAGGATCTCGTCCATTTGCGACAATATGTGCTGTATCCGAAACAATCCCATTGGGAGGACATTAAAGATTCAGTATTCCGCGACCACCTTGACGGCGTGAGATGTAAAGTCGCAGAACAGAATACTAAAGTACTACACGAACATAAGTGCGGTTTTCGGAACAAGTTTTGAGGACCGGACATTCAAAAGTGAATCCCAAACATCTTGGATCGCGTTCAGAAATTCAGGACTGAGAACTGTAATTTAGGAACCGGAATCCACGATGAATATTTGGAGCCTCTCTTCCGGCTGAGTCGGTACTGATTCCTAAACTGTAGGCAGCCACTGCAGGCTACCAGTGTATGCAGCACTCTCCTTCTGGATAGAGCGCTGGGCGCACAGTACTCTTCTAGCAAAATTCATCCTGGATCCGATTTGCTCGGAATACAGGACTCAGTCCCTATTTTTCGAATTCAATTTTTCTCTGCGCACCGGGACGGCAAGCATGTTCGTTGCAGATACATACTTCGTTCCTCGCCGACAGGTCGGAAGACCAAATCTGCTGGATGAAACGTTTGTATCTGCTTCGGAGAGTATCCTTAATAGATGTGACGTCCTATACGCAGCTCTGTGGCACGCGCAGGTATGCATAGGTCTCTACGGCGCTAATGTGTCCTATAGCGGTTCTGTTCACAAGCTCAGGGTCTTCGGTGATGCCATTAAGTTTTCCTCGCTTCAAATAAGCCTTGGCGCATTTTTCTAACCCAGATTCCATTCCAATATCCTCAATGTATTCTTCGAGAATCCCTAGGGCTAGGTGCAGTTGCTGTTTATTTTTAGCATAGATCTTCAAATCATCCGAGCAAAATACTTGAGGGACCTTATGCTTTCGATTTCCAGGCTTGCCGCAGAAGTACCCTTCGGAATGGCGAATTGCGAGAGATAGTGGCAATATTGTGAAGCAAAAGAGCAGTAAGCGCATGGTGTCGCCCTGAAAGACACCACTCTGAAAGATGACGGTGTTAGTTTTCACACGATGTTTTCCAGGTAAGTTGGTGGCGGAAGTGAGAACGTTTTTAGTGACAGGTGGAGGTGAGCCGAGGAGGTGAGTAGGGTTGTGTGGGGTGAATTGTGGAGATAAAAAGTGAGTTTCAGCGTGGGTGGGAGGTGGTATCTAGCTGGATAGGGAAAGTGAGGTTAGGTTGGCAAGTAATCGGGGGAGTTCGTGGTCAGGAGTCCTTGGCTTTCGAGGGTTCAAGGGTGGTTCTCGAAAAGTTAGGGGATGCTAAGGGAGAGAAAGGGGTGTCTGCAGGGACTGAGGAATTGAAAAAAAAGGGGGAAAAAAAAGGAAAATTTGGCGGCGAAAGACGCCAACATTTGGCTGGGGACATCTGTCGGTTGCGGCAGGTACTGCATGGATAGGTCCCAGTTAC
>CAKNYM010049586.1:65697-152095 GCA_932195095.1 Andricus curvator
ATTTTTTTAAGGCCAGCAGGCTAAAAAATAAACGTTTATCTATCTATCTAGATAGTAAATCTGAATCGAAAGCTTACCGGTAATCAATCCAGGCCATCGATAGGAAGTGCTGGTAGGATGATGCGTCTTTGCATATATATTGAAAGATTCTCGCTTTACTTTTTATTATTTTTCGTATAATTATAGGGTCGATTTGGGACAATAAATAAAGAGTCTAGTAAAATCTCAATTTAGATTTACTGCCCACCATGTTTCTATATTTGGTGAATAAGATCACAAGTCCTATCTTATCTTCTAAAAATCGAATGGAGTTCGATTTTATACTTTTTTATTTCACTTTCATTATATTTTCAAATCTCGCTATAAATTCATGTATCTGCATGTATACCATTAAGACATTTCCCTTTCAGGGTAGGCGTGACACTACCCGATTCGGGTAGTGTTTCTAGGTAGATAGTTTCATGTAGTAAATAACTACAAGTGTGGGCTCACCACACCCACGATGTGCTAACAGCACTCAGTTTTCTCGAATCGTCACCCATCCAAGTACTAACCGCGCCCAACGCTGCTTAGCTTCAGTGATCTGACGAGAACTGGTTTTTTCAGCGTGGTTATGGCTGTTGGCATGGACAATCATTAATATAGTCTCTTATTCTGCGAATAAAAATTTAAAGTATAATCTCGTGCTAGAGGCGCTCTGTTCATTTATTTTTAGATTCACCTTTGCAACCCTCTAGAATATATCAACAACACCACAGTAATAATAGAAAAACAAAAAAACCACCCCTATCTCATTTAAGAAAAATCATCCAGGCTACCTTCAACTGAAACAGGCATAAAATATTCCAAATAAAAATAATAACCCCAACCACCTTCCCAAGACTCTCATTCATATCCGTATTCACGCAGTAATGTTAAAAAACCCAAAAAAATGACCCTTAGTACATTTAACGAACCCCGTTTCAGCTACCTTTGACTAAAAAGGCCCGATGATATAAATTTTTTTTTTTTTTTTATAAGTGATCTTATTTTTGTGCAACTACTTATGTTTATGTGAAACATCCTGAAATCAATCAATACACTCTTCACAAAAATGTTGACACTTAAAATTAAGTGTCATCCAGAAATTACGTATTACTTAAATAAAAAGCATAATTTTCAGGTAAAAAATTATTTAAAGAAAAACTTGTTTATAAAATGGTTATAACCAAAGAGATTAATTTTCAACTAACAAGTTCAATTTTCTACTAAACAAGATAAATTTTCAACTAAATACAGGAATTTTTAACGATATGGTTGAGTCTGCAAATAGTAAAAATGAAAAATTAAGGATCAACATAATGAAAAAGATATGAATTCCAAATTAAAAGTGCATTAGTTGACATTTTCAACAAAAAATATTTCAAATTTTAAACAAAAAATAGTTGAATTTTCACGAAACAGAATAAGAATTTCAAAAAAAATTGTTAAATCAATAATTGATAAAAAATTTTAGTCAATAAAGAAAGAAACTATGATCCAAAATTATGATTTTTCGAATCAAAAGGACAATTTTTCTAGAAATAAATTAAGTTTAATATGAAATTTCAGCAAAAAACCTAATGCCAACCAAACTGTTAATTTTTAAGGCCAAAAAAATTAATTTTCCATCAAAAAAGTGGAATTTTGAACAAAATACATCAATTTCAAACAAAATAGTTGAATGAGCCAAAAATGGAATAGTTACATTTTCAGTTCAAAAAATTAATTTTTGCTCAACATGTATCGAATCTCGAAGACTCAGTAGAGTAATTTATTTGAATTGATTCTTTTATTTCAAGTTGTTTTAATTTGATGTAGTCGAATTTTTAAAATTATAATTTTAAATCATTCGATTCCTGTAATTTTATAGGTATAAATTTAAAACCAAACAATTTTCAAAGTCTTAATCGAAAATTGTTCAATATTCCATTTTTCAAACTAAACATTTTGATATTATTATGGCTTTGAATTTGAAACAAAGTTTCAGAATTATACAATTTTTGGCGTTCTCAATTGCCAGAAGCTTTAATATCAGGAGCTTTTAATTAAAAAATGTACTGTTCTGAAGGATTTGAATTTGGAATCCAATCATTTTATTCAAATATTGTAGGGTATTTTTAAAAGATCCAAGGAAGTTTCAAGAACAATAGAAAATTTCAGGATATTTCAAAATATTTTGAACGCCTTTAAATTGTGACGCTGCAAAATAGTTGCAAGTCACAATTCCTCAAATTTCAAGAATCAGACTATTTCAGTTTTTCCATTTTAAATAATTGCATTCTGTTTCTACCACCAATCCAGAAGCTGCGCGGGTTTCCAAGACTTGGGTTAATTATTTAAGATAGTTCAAGTTTAAGAACAGATTCTGCCTGTTTTCCCAGACCTAATGAGAGACTTCAAGAAGCAAATGGGACGCCTTTTGTCAATTGGGGTAACTCAACCTATTTCAAATTTTCCCGCCAATCCTACTGCTGTGTGCCAACCTACTCCTGTCCTTCTGGTCTTACCTCAATATTTATTGAACATCTTGAAATGCTACTAGGATTCAAGTTTTCGTCCGGCACTTGATTTCCTAACTAACATATTCGCCTCGGAGCGGAATTCATGATCTCTTTTATTGGGAAGATTTATTGTCGATTCCCGGCAATGCGAGTGGGACCTCTGTAGCTCAGGCCCGGATATCACTGGCGACATTTCTGGTGCTATGGTTCCTAATTTTGATTGAGGTTTAGTAGGAATTTAGTAGTCAGCGTCTTGGATCATATACATCATTTGGACCGAATTGGTTGATTAGTTATCACCAAATTCATAAGAAACTATTTTGGTGGACACAGTATTGTCCTTTACAGTCACATCCCTGAGAGCCTATTTCATCTGTGTAAACTTTCCATAGAAACGCCAATCACGAAACCCCATTTCAACCAATCAGGATTCAGCCTGTTGCTAAAGAAGAAACCGAGACCGGGGAAGAATTCGCATCTTTCGTCAAGCAGCTTCTGGAGCAGGACGCTTCGTCGAGTTTCTCTTGAATATTTGATTAATTTTAAAGTCGAGTATTATTGTAAAGTGTCTTGAATACTAGAGTTGGTGAACGCTGTGATCCTGTCATCTAAGTATAAGGTAGAAATTTATTTTATGATCTGGAAACAAATATTCTACGAGACTGTGTGGCCCCCTTTTTGTTTTGTGTTTAATTGGTTTCTTTTTAGATTATTTGGCACACAGTTTCCGGGATATTCCTGACTGGATCAATTTATTTCTTTTTTTGTGAATGTTTAATATTTCAATGGTTGTAATATTGTTGAACTTTTGGTTACATGGTTCCCTCCCGCTCCACAGGCACCTCAAGTCGAATTTTCGATTATCGATGATATGATGAAAAATTGTATGCATGACTCAGGCCGAGGCAACGATTTCACTCGTGTGATATCAGCCATGTGTTTTTGATATTTTGTTTGGCATTGTTTGTCAATAACCTTTCATATTCTTTTTTGACATATGTTGTAATCTTTAAACATTAAAATTTGTCCTATAAACTAAACCTATCTCAGTTTGAATTTTCTAAGAGATCTTAATGTCGGTACCGACACTTTTGTTTTATTGGTAAATTGAGATATTCTAAGCTCTTTTCAACAATTCTATTTTCCCCATCTCTTAAAAAATGAGAAAATAATTACAAATCATCGCGCGGTAGCAAAATGTTAGGAACAGAGTTATTTCCCAATATTGAAAAATCATTTATAATAAAAATTTTGTCTTCTAATAATAATTTTATAAAAAATTTATGAATATATTGTATCATTCATAAGATTAGTGTAAATTTGTGTGAAAATTGCACTCCGTCAATTACCTAGGGAATATTTTTTTTAAAGGAAAAATACATTTTTCAAACTCTTTTCAAACATTTTATATAATTTACATTAGTTTTCCTATGTAAAAACTGTTTTTTTTTTCTAAACCATAAGAGCTTGTGTATATTGTGACATCAATTTTAACAAATTGAATCAATTATTGCATTTCCTTAAAAGTGAATTATACGAAACATCTCAGAACGGCAAGCTTGATGCTCTGAATATTTTTGAAAATTCTAAATATTATCTCTGTGACTTACTAGAAATTATTCGTCCAAATGAAGAATCAGTGCAAATTTTTACAGGAATCTAAAGTATTTTTTTTTTTAATTTTCGTGAAATCTTTTTAAATTCCTAAAAAGCTTAGTTTTTTCGCAATCTTCAAGAATTTGCATTTTGTCATAAACTTTTTTAATTTTAAAATTGTTTGTCAATTTTTTGTAAACTTCTAACCCTAATCAATGTATTTTAACATAATCCGAATTTTTCCCAATTTTTTTTTTTCATTCTGAAAAATTAGAAGATTATGATCAACCTTTGCTTTTGTTCTACGGTTTGCATCTGAGAAAGCTCTCGCTGCATTGTGCACACCACAATTGATAGTCGAGATGTCGAGTTCTTCGGGAAAATCTCCACGAAGCTCGTCATCCAGTTCACCTAGATCATTGGGCTTGAGAGAAACCTGAATGTTGATCTTTCTCCGAGTCCTGAAGCATCGCTCTTCCTCTATTGGATGCCTGCTCACGGTTGGTCTCAATGTCGCCTCTCTTTCTCTGCTGCCGGCTTGTTCTGGCTACGGTTGAGTAGGTGCTCCGCTTATATAACCTCTTTTCCGGACATCCTCGGCACGGTTTCGCAGATGTTTATGCTAAAAATGCGAGCGCTCTGGGTGTTTCTCGCACCACAGTCCACAGAGTATACAGTCGCGCCATGTAACTTTTTCGTTCAGGGGCCATTCTGGTATCATTGCACTCCAGCAGGTCGTCCCTGAGTCGATCCGTCCACTTAAAAGTAATGAGATTCTGCCAGTTTTGAACCGCACTTACTACAACTATGTTTGGTGTTGTCATTGCTGTTCCCACGAGTAGCTAGGGAAAAGGGTTCGTCCATCGTTGTAGAGCCCCGCACGCAAGGATAAGGCTGGTACTCTGAGAGGTCGCCCGGTATCCCAGATTCACCGTTTGAGACACCTCACCCAGGTGCCATACAGCTTTCGGCACGGTTGTTACGCCTTCGCTTAGGGGTTATTCCTTCGGGACCATCCCTGGACAATTGTCCGCGACTGCTTATTAATTATTGTAACCATATTCAGCAGAAACCCTTGGAACAGGGAACCTCTATCCGCAACCCGAGGACGCGTTCGGTGGCTTTGTCATAGGTCCTTCAGTTCGATTCTCAAGGAACCAAAACCGAAACCGAAGATAGATATATATTAACAGTGGGGTAAGTATTGATGTTTTTGGTTGTGTACAAGGAATCAAATTTATTATTTGCAGTATATGTATATTATGTGCATGTTTCATGAACGTCGGGAGTGGGGGGGGGGGGTAAAACCATTTTGATCTCTCACGTGGCTACGGCCTTGGTTCTGTGCTCGCTGAATGTCGGTGAGTCTAGACACGGAGATATCTAAAGGTTCAATGGGTAATAAATCTTGCCGATATGAACAGGAGTGGCATATAGGAAAATTCGCCCAGTAGTGAGTATATAAGTGAATATCTTCTAAATGTTTCACAGTTACTCTTCTGAAAAATCTTCAAGAATAACTTTACAAATCTCGGTCGCTGAATCTATCCTGCATCAATGCAGATCATCATTCTATCCCTTACCTGCATGGGTTTCGTTGTTTCAATCGATAAGTGAAAGATATTTGGTCGGTCATGTAGTTAGTATTGAAGATTTCTTCATAATCTTTTTTTTCACTTATTTTGGAAGTGAGGGACTTAAACCCACATTTTCACGTAAAGTTGCTCACACTTCAAGAAATGATAAATAATTGGTTATGAATTGAACATTCGTCTGTATTTAATGAATTGAAGGAGGAATGGATGGTAGTTAGATATTTGAACTATCAATAGTTCATTTCAATTCGTATTTGCACTTTATTGTAAAAAATCCACAGAAAAAACGAGTCACCAAGCCCAATTTTACTACCCTTGCTAACCGATATTTTTCCAGTGTACAAAAATTGATGAATCTCTTGTTTTTTCTTCATAAACTAGATGCTATGATGAATCCAGCAAAACCAAAATATGCACCAGAACCTCTACCACCCGAACATTTCGACAACGTTAGTGAAGGATGCATAATATCTATAAAGGTTGAAGGTAACAATTTTGAGGAACGTGGATTAATTTATCGTTTGTCTCCTGACGATTGGACACACTGGGGTTATGCTGGGATACCCATTTCGGCAGGAGTGGAGAGCGTTCGTCTAAATGTTTTTGATGTTGGTCTGCCTGGTTATCATCGAGATGCAAATAATTTTTGGGGCGCACGGGTGGCCCCTTTCCCAAATCCCAAAAAGAAAGTGAATAGAAAAAATCAAGTTACTTTGGAATGCGGAAATTGGCATTATCCTGTAGAATTACATTCGGAAAATGTAAGTTATGAGAAACTGCCCAGTAGAGTCAGAGTACGCGCTCGAGCGCAGGGCGAGGATTATACAATATTGTCTGGGACTCTAAGTCTTGCACCTAAATTGGTTCCAGTTCCTCGCCCGTTTTAGTGAAGTTAGCGTGAGAAACAGTGCCTCGTCCAAATTTGCCGTATTAGGATTTTAATTGGACAGAAACATTATCAAATAAAAATGTTATTCTCCGTAAATAACTCTTGATCTTATTTCAATCTCCTCTATATTTCATATATATTTATTGTTTTTATGTATTTTTGAGTTTTACACCTTAGAGACGTGATTTTTGTCTATAAAATTAAATCTTCATTATCATTGCATTATCTAATTTAAAATAGTTATTTTTAAACACCTCGCCATAAAATTGGAGCAAGATCGATTAATATTTAGAGGTCTCGCTAAGACGATGGAGTTTCCCATTGATTCAACGTGAGGAAAAGTCAGCTTTCTGTAAGTGTAATTTTCAATGGAAATTTTAATTTGCAGTTAAGAAATTAATTTTCAACCCACACAGAAACAAATTTTGAGTTTGACAAATTAGTTTTCAACCACAATTATCAACCAAAAATATATCAGTAGACTTTTTATTTCAAAAGAATTAGCTTTCAACGAAAATAAGTTGGATTTTCTTATTGAATTCTAATAATGGAGTTCTTATAAAAGCTGAAAACGAGAAAAAGGTGGAAAAGGAAAAGCTTTTTGGAAAGTAGGAGAAAAAAGGATTTCTTTTCAAAAGCCGCAAAGAAGGAAAAAGTGAAGTCTGTATTTAGATGATTTGCTTTTACAATAATATAACTAATTTTTATTTTTCTAAACATTTCAAAAAATGATTATTCACACCTATATTTTTCGCGTTCGATATTATTGCCTCAGACTAATTTGACGTCATTTTTATAAACTCAAAAAGAAGACAGTTAAAAAATTATAGTTAAAATTGAGTTAGGAAATCAAGAGATCTTATATTCTTAAATTTAGAGAGAAAAAATATTTTGAAAAAATTTTTAATTTTTAAAATAAAAAGGCAAATTCTCCGGAAAACAGTTGAGTTTTTCATCAAAAAATAGGAATTTTGAACCTAAAAGTTGATTGATATTCAACGAAATAATTGAATTTTCTACAAAAAAGTTAAATTCGAAACCGGAAATACAAATTTTGTACAAAATAATTGAGTTTTTAACCAAAAAATATTCAACATGCTAGGTAAATTTTCAACAACAAAGTAAGACTTTTTAACGAAATTGTTGAAGTTTTTACAAAATAGTTAGATGTTCTACAAAAAATTAATTATAACCAAATAGTAGAATGATAAAATCAAAGTGTTTTTTTTTATACCAAAAACTTTGTCTTAATTATTATGATTAGGATTTTGTCATTTTCTCGAAATCCGCAACGCAAAAAATTGAAAGCAAAGTTTTTTCAATTGTGCGAGATACGGAACAAAGTCAAAATCAAAGTTGTGGCTTTCCAGGAGACCTGCAAAATGTCAATTATTCGAAATATTCAGTAATTGAATAGCGGGAAACTAATATTTTTTAATTAATCAATATTGAAACAATGAGTAGGAAATATTGTAAAAATGATAAATTGCCTACGTCATCTCCAGAAACAGTTTGTGTTTACAATTCATTTCTTCAGATGAGAAAAATCAGACTTGTTTACACACCTGGTCTAATATAACTTATTTTATGGACGCAAAACTGCTCTGATTTCAAATCACCTTGTGTAAAAATTAAAGCATTTGATATTTTTCAATTTCATATTCAGAATAATAATTTATATTTCATTATGATTCGGATGCAACATATAATTTAAATACGTTTTATTTCACCAATTCTTGAAATCTAAGAACGTGAAATTTAATAAGACATCGTTTTTCAATTACATGTATACTGTCACGACCCGAAATAGGAAAACTATATTATAATTTATTAACTTTTTCTCATTTTTGAAGAGAAGAGAAAAATAATATTATGGAGAAAAACAGAATATCTTAATTTACCGGTAAAACGAAATTGTTGGTGCCTACAATAATATTTCTTAGAAATTTCAAGATAAGGTTTGAATTTAAAACACTGTTTTCATATTTTGAAGATAACAAAATGCGTCGAAACAGAATCTTGAGAATTTTACGATAAATTTTTTTATCTTCCAAAATGTTGAGAAACCTTCGAGTTTCTCCAGAAGATATTTAGACGTTTTAAGTATTTTGAAAACAATTGAAAAATAATTTGAATTTATAAAAGGTTTTCAAAGAAACACCTTATTACCCGGAACATTGAAGTTAGTTGTAGAATGAAAAACAATATATATTCTCCGTAGTTTCTGAAGTCAACAATTTTTGCATTAATTTAAAGTAACATTTCGCTTTTCTCATAATATTTTCCTACATTACAAATATTAATGAAAATAATGTTATAATTTTCATATTTGAAGTCCCGAAAAGCAGATTATTGCGCGCGCAATATTAATTTTTTTATGAAACAGAATAAGGAGTACATAATGGATTTCTCATATCTTATTTGTAGTAAAATTCTGCCGTCATGATCATCTGGAAAAAATTGTGAATATAATTATAATTTAATTTATTATAATTGGCTGTTCAATTCATTTAACACACAACGTATTTGTAAATTATATTGCCGCAATACAATTTTGTTATTTTATGAATTAAAAGAAATGTTATTTCTAGAATAAATTGTGAATTGTTCGTTATAACATGATGAATTAAACAGAAACTAAAAAGAAATAAAAAAATACATTGAATTAAGTAGAATTAACTGAATTTTGACGAATTCACGTAAATTAAAAAAAAAATCCAGTAAATCCTTGATATTTATTCAAAAACCTTGAGAGCTTTTAAAATCCTTCAAAAACAGAGAAATCCTCGAAAATTGTATAAAATCCCTTGTAATCTTTTAAAATATCATGAAATAATAAACTAAAAAAAATCCATATTAGTTCAAAATTGTAGTCATAAATTACTTTTCAATATTTTTAAATTCCCTCAAATATTTCAAATTCTTTGGAAGCTCTTGAAATCACTTAAAACTTTGTAAAGTTTTCGAAAATCCCTTGAAATTTTTTAAAATACCCTCAGATATTTCAAATCCTTCAAAATTTTTTAAAATGCTTTGAAATTTATTGAAGCTCTTAGAAATTCCTTTGGTTTTTAAAAATACCTTAAATATTTCAAATTCTTTGAATTAATTGAAAATTCTTTGGAATCTTTCAAGATATCCTAAAATCTTTCAAATTCTTTGAAATATTTGATAATACCTTGAAATATTTGAAAATCTTTTTGAAATCAAACGAAATCCATGAATTTTTGTGGATAACTTCTTAGAAATCTATTGAAATATTATAATATCCCTTGAAATTATATGGAATCTGATGATATCACTTGAAATTCTGGAAAATTTATCAAAATACCTTATAAAATCACTTGTGATTTAAAATACTCTAAAAGTGTTCAAACCCTTGAAAATTTTTTTAAACTACTTAAAATGTTGTAAAGCTGTCGAAAATGCCGTGAAATTTTCTTAGATACTCTAAAATATTGCAAATTTGCTAAAATCAATTAAATTACTAGAATCAATTGAAAATTCCTTGGAATATTTTGAAATACTCTTGAAATACTTTATATACTTTAAATACCTTTTTTAATGTATGCGTATGCCGATAGTTTATTCAAAAATTGAACATAAGTGCATACATTTAATCTTTACTAAAACGAAAAAAAAAAATATTTTTAATAAGAAAATTAAATAAAGCTTTGATATTCATATATTTGGATATTTTTCGTACTCGGAGTGCCTAAAGTGTTCCTTTAACGCCAGCGTCAGTTAATTTTTTGTATAATAAATCTGTAAAAAGAAAATATAATTGAACGTTCTGAAAGTAGAAAGTAAATATTCAACTGATGAGTGTTGGATCAAAGTTATAACTTCAAAATTCAAAGACTTTATTGTACTTAACAAATATTATTATTATAAATGTTTTGGCTTTGTAATGTGACTCATTTTTTTTAACACAAGCATGCGTGCATAGAGCGAAAACATGTATAAACTTGAATCCAACACTCTGAATATTTTAATGTTTGAGGCGGAAAAAAGTAAAATGAAGAAATGAATTACTTGTCTTTTAATAAATTGTACTTTTTCGGTGTCAGTTCCTTTCGAAAATCATCATTCGTGACATTCTCTTTATTAGCTCTACTTTCTTGTAGACATCTTTTCTTTAGAGCTGCTCTACCCCAGAAGACCTCCGCCAAATCCTTTACAAATTTGGCATTGTTTTTCATTTGTATTGTCTCCCAAATATCTCTGTGCAGATATATATTTTCGCCCAAATGAATCTGTTTCAAATAAACAAAAGTCAGATATAAGAAATAATATCTAATTTTAAGGATATCACTGTTTTCTGTTTAGTAGTAGTAGTAGATTTATTGAAACACAGTTACAAAATTCATATAAGTTACACAAAGAAAAATAAATAAATCAAAACACTTGTTGGTGACCAATCGGCCTATGCAAGTAGAGATCCGAGAGTAAATTAATAAAAACATTATTAAAACAGTCATACATAACAGTTATATATAACAATTATGTGCGGAACGTAACTTCTAAGAAATAGAGCTGATATAAAAGATATGCGGACGCAATTTTAAAATTTCATGAAGCATTTGTACAAATTTTTTAACGGTGTTAGAGTCATGAGATGACAAGATAGTTAACCAGGCATTACTGGGGTCTTCATTGTCACTAATTGAAAAGTATTTACTGCGAATGTGATTATAAGCCGAATAAATGACAAGCATATGTAAGGAGTCGTCAAACCCGAGTTTGCAGAATGCACACAGTTCGGAACCGAGGGGAAGATCAAATTTTTGCGTTTTAATATATATTTTTGGTACATGTTTGTTTAATAGTCTGAACTGAGCGAAAATACGTTTAAAGAACATCGGCAATCGACGAAGTAAGTAAGACTGCGTTCCATGTTGCAGTGCAATACTCGGGTAAATTTGAAGACTTCTTGATTTCTCACAGCATCGTAGGTCGCGATTATAGAAAAAGAGCTTATGATTTTCCCAAAGATCGTTCGCGTCAGTCCCAAGGACGTCGAATGAGAGAGAGTGCCATGTATTGATCATTCCACAGTCTTCAAAAAAAGTTTTAATTTGTAGATACCAATTATATTTAATATCTGATTGATGTCGCTGAGATAAATCCTCAAGTCTTTCAAGATATTGCCTTAGATACCGAGAACTTTCCATGCAATTGATTTTATTTAGCCAAGACAATATCAAACAGAGGACCCGGTGGGACAGGGGCAACACTCCCAACTCCAATCGAACGGCGTAGTTGGGAGTATTGCTGGGAAGAAATAATAATTTTTTAAAAAACGATAGCTGGACTCTCTCGATGTAGTTCAGGTGACCAATGCTCCAGATCTGCGACCCATACAACAGCGTACTTAGACAAAGGCTTTGATACAATTTATCGTAAGTCGGCCACGAGTCTGCTTTCGTATCGTGAATGGTTTTTATTGTCGCTCCAACAGCCGTGTTTGAAGAACTTACAAATTTTTTTGCGGCGGCGTTGAATGATACCGAGCTGGTTATCGGGAGGCCCAAATATGTATATTCATTGAAAACTTCAATTTTTTCTTCTCCAAATTTGAAATACTTGAATTTCGGTTTCTTCGGAGAATTTTTTTGAAAGATCATGATTTTAGTTTTGGCGACATTCACTGTTAGTCTTTTTTGCGCGCAGTACAATCGTAAGGCTTCTAATTTTTTACTAAGTTCTATTAAAGTGTCAGCGAGAAGTAAAATATCATCTGCATAATCTAGCGTTTGCACTTCTATTTTGCTATTGATGGAAAGGCCTCTGCATCGTGGGTTCAAGAGGAAATCGCCGAAGTCACTTATAAAGAGTATGAATTGAAGGGAACTGAGAACCTCCCCCTGCATGACGCCTCGAGTGACCTTGACAGAAGATGTGTCACTGCCGGCCCTGATGCAGACAGATGCATTTTTATAGAAATTACGTATAATGTTAATCATCTTTGTGCTTATGTCCAGCTCATGCAGTCTCTGCCACAACATTCCGTGACAAACAGAGTCAAACGCACCTTTACAGTCTATGAAAGCAATATAGACTGAACCATTGGGATAGCTGAGACGAATCAGTATTACCGAAATAAGGGTAAATAAGTTGTCTAGGCAACTCCTCCCTTTTCTGAACCCCGATTGTGATTCTGGAATTAAATTCGCATCAGTCACCCATTTAGTCAGACGATTGGAAAGTATCTGCGTAAAAATCTTCGCTATGCAATTTACCAGTGTTATGGGTCTATAATTAGAAGGATCATGTATGTCTCCTTTCTTGAACAGCATGGACATTGTTAGTTGACCCCAAGAGCTAGGCATTATTTCAGTAGTCATGATTCGATTAAATAAAATCTCGAGATACTGTAGCCAATTTTCAGGAAGCCTTTTGTAAAAACTGTAATTCACGAGATCGGAGCCAGAGGCCTTTCCTTCTTTACATTTTGCTATGCTCTTTTTGATTTCTAACGCGGTTATGTGGGAGTCAAGAGTTGGGTTGGGAATGTTTGGAAATTGAGCACATCCATAATAATAATGGGGTACATTTTCTTGAGATGTAGAAACCAAGTTTTTATATTAATGTTATTCCGATAAGAGGTTTTCCGCCGAAAACTGTTGATAATGCTCCAGAAATCGGAAGAGCTACGAGCATCTGCTAGTGATTCTACTGTTTTGTTTTGAAACGCAATTTTTTCAATTTTAAAAGTTTTTAATATTCTTTTTTTAGACTTTGATAAAATAAGCGCGTGCATTCAGATAACGCGTCGCTTTTGTAGACCTCTAGAGCAGCAAGAACAAGATATTTAGCCTCTTTACATTCTCTATCGAACCAAGCTTTGCGGCTCTTTCTCATACCATTGGATATGTGCTTCATTCCTAAGTTGTAAGCAACCTTTATTATAGTAGATATTAAATTTGTATTTAAAATATTCACGTCATCATCTACAATGGAACACTCCTCCCTATTTATCATGAAAGTATGGAATTCAGATGATTTAGACGCGTCGAAATGGATTTTTTAAATTTTATTTCTACAAGGTTTGAGATACGAGATGGAAGAATAGTATTCTAGACTGGCTGAGACAGGGTAGTGATCTGAGAATGTCATAATAGGTAAAAGACCTTGAGGTCAGCCAGCAACCATAACCCATTCGGAAAGCACCATACTAAATCGATTACACTAGTGCCTGTGCGCCCGTCGAAAGTGAAATGCGCCGGAAAGTCGCTAGAAGAACGGCCATTCAGTAAGAATAAATCGTTTTTTTCCATGTAATCGGCAAATAACTTGTCCCTACCATTTATGAAATTATCTGTAGAACATCGGTTAGCAGAGAAAGCCTTGTTAGACACAATCGCAAAGTCTAGCTGATTTAAATTAGGAACACGGCAGTGTTAGATAAGAAATATTCTATAGTCTTGGATGGCGGAAAGTACACTAGACCCAGTATAAAAACAATACGTTCATACATGATTTTTACAAAAAGATATAGTTGTCATTATATACGATCACGTCGAGCTTAAGGTCATTATTGTTGTAACAAATAAGAAGCCCACCTTGAGCTCTGCCATATAGAGTGCATCTGGTTGCTGGGCAATAAACTGCTTGATAGTCATTGAGAAAATAAGGAAGTGTTACCGTGTCAGCTGTTGACCACGTTTCGCATATACACAGGATGTCGTTATTGCTGAGAGTATGCTTCAAATTGGTGAGATTGGCAAGTCCGTGAACGTTCCAAAAGATAAGCCTTGGAGCACGAGAATTGTTTATGTTGATGACAGGTATTTGAGATGTATCTTCATCGTGGGATTCTGGTTGCTACTTTGAAGGGTCAATTTGATTCCTCGGTCTATTATGCATTGCCTCTTTCGCCAGATTGCTTAGGCTTCAATTATTTGGCATGCAGTCGTCAGTTTTCGATTGCAGCAAGCGTGTATTTCGTCTGGTTTGCGGGCTGTTTGGGGGGTCCCCGTAGAAATAACTGTCAAGTCGTTTGTTGACGAGGTTTTGCCCAGATTTTTTTGGGGGGAGATTTCTTAGGGGGGCGGCCTCTTTTCTGCTTAGGAATTTGAATTTCATTGAGAGGTGTTTCTCTGGCATCTTTAAATAAGTTCTGGTCGTTATCAGCCACGCCCTCCCGAATTAGAGAATGAGCTTCTTCCGGATGAATAGTGTTGCCATTTACCAACAATGTGTTATTCCTTACATATGCCTGATAACCGGAATCCTTGAGCTTTCGTACGTGTTCAAGTAGAACCTTTCTCTCTTCTCTCTCTTTTCTGGTGCGATCGTTGGCGATTGAGAGATTTAGCTCCCGTAATTCGGGAATTTTTTTGAAGATGGATCTGACCCATCGGGAAGAGATGAATTTGATGATGACTGGAAGTCCATTCCATTGCTTCGTAAGTCTAAACGCGTCAGCGAGAGCGGTTTCAGGAATTTTCAAGTCGATCTTCTGAAATAAATTGAGGATTGAGGAGATGATGTCATTGTTGTGTTCCTCGTCATCCGGTAAGTTGTAGAGAATTATATTTTTTGCTCGATCCTGTTGGTGGAGGATCGCTACTTCATTCTCTACTGTAGAAAGCCTTTTCTGTATTTTAATAAATTCCGAGGAAATATTTTTGCTGTTATCATTTATGGCTTGGACCTCCTTGCGTAGCTCAGCATGAGAAGATGTGAGCAGCTCGATGCTTCTAGTTAATTTGTCAATAGATTCGTGCAAAGTCATGCTTTCACCTGCCATTGTTTATATGTAGGGATGATTCACATGAGAAAGTTCAAGTATGAAGAAGTAGACACTCAGTCATGAATGTTACGCAGCACAAAAGAACACATCAGGTCACGTGGAAAAAGAGTAAAATAAGGGGTTATGACACTCAGAAAACAAGATGCACCACAGCACAAAGCACTTAACAAATAGACCCGAAAAACTAAGATACGGAAATAATTTAGAGTCTCAGTATTACAGTACAATTCCATATAATCACAATGAAGGTCTTGAGGAGCTCTATCAAAACACGTCCGTACGCTACCGCAGCTCAAGCGGATCTCCACTGTTTTCTGTTTATAATATTCGTAAACAAATTTTATGACATTTTCAATTTGAAATAGGAAATTTTAGGAATAAGATTATTTACAAATAAGTTTGATTATAAAAATTTGTCTGAAATCAGTAAATAAATTATATTGATAAAATTAGTATCAATTTTGATAATTAAATATTATTATTAAAAGTTAAAAAATCTTTCGTAGTACATTAAACAATTTGTAAGTAGACTTTTATTTTTATTGCCAAAGAAAAATTATTTTTACATTCTCATTGCAGAAAGTATTAGCTACATTTTTATTATTATTTTTATTTAAAACGAAAGAAAGTATTTTTTTATTATTATAGAATACCAATTATTTCTAAATGTAAATTGTTTAATCTCAAAGGATCTTTATAAAATAAAATATTTTACGAAAAATGGTTTAACTTGTGATGTGAGCGAAATAAAAAAAAACATAAAAGTAGTAAATGTGACTAACTTGTAGGCTTATGTAAAATAAAATATAAAGAAATATATGCATACTTGGTCATCATCTAGATTATCTTCTGTACTTAGTCCTCTTCCTCTGAATTCTCCTAAAGAAGATGTTGCAATTCGTTGTGTTGGGCTAGGAGTCCTGCTTGTAGATACCCTATTTCTACCTTCTGCGTTTCGTAATGGTCTTTTTTCCCCACATTCTTTTGCAGCAGATGTTGAGAGTGGACGAAATAGATTTCTATTACGCTCAGAAGTTGCAGAGTCTGTAGAACTGGAGTTATGTCTGAGTGATGGTTTTCTACATATCTCTCTTGAACTGAAAAGTGCAATTTGGCGAGATCATGAATGGGAGATCGGGACTTCTCTAGCTATATAATTTGTAGATTTAGAAGAAAGTCCACGGTCCAGCGACATTTCTATTTGTTCAGTGTCCATAGAGCTAGAATGAGGCATGGGTGAAACTCTCCCTTTTCTCGTCTGTCCAAAATAAAACATTGTGTGTAAAAGAATTGTAAAACTTGTGAAATATTTGAAAGAAACATCTTTAAAAAGTAGCAAAAATGACTCGCTAGTAGGCCTATTGAAAATAAAATTTTAATATACATATTTGCATACTTGGTAATCATTCAGATCATTTTTTGTATTTCGTAATAGTCCTCTTTCTTGCAATTCATGTTCACGGTCCACCGATATTTTTCTTAGTTCAGTGTCTACAGAACTGGAGTGAGACGTGGGTGGAACTTCCCTTTTCTTCCTGTCTATTGATAAGGGAGATTTTGATCGAATACGATCTAAAATCGAAGAATTGGATTCCATAGCAAAAGCCTGTAGTTCATGTCCATCTGTGAATATTCAGAAAGTGTATAGCAACTTACAATATATTATGTACATAAGTATAAACATTATTTAAAAAATACCGTTCTCGTTCAAATCTTGCATAATTTTATCCTCATCCTCAAGAATACGGGTATCGTATGCTTGTAAGTCTTCTAAGTTCATGTTCGGTAATAATATGTGGACAAAAATAAAATTTAGATTCACATATCTGTATACATATTCAAGAACGTAATAACGTATTTAGTAAAATAAAATAATACGTAATTTGATAATAAAATATGCAATTAAATACTATAATGCAATACCATTTTCATCTGAGTCTCACATGATTGCGTTCCCATCTTGAGGATAACGCATATCATCTGCTTGCAGCTCATTCAAGTCCTTGATTGCTCCTATAATGAGAATTATCATAAATTAATATAGATAAAAATGTATAAACCTATAATTTTGTGCAATCTGGGTTAAAGATGTACAATGCTTTTTACTAGATACGTACTATTATTATTGTCATTATCCAATTCTAAATCATCATCATCAGAGCTTTCAATCAGGATATTCCGTGTTTTCATCAAGTTCGAGTGTTTCCTTAAAATGTTTTCGTTTTCCTGTTCCTGTGCAACTTTGGCAGGGAACTCAAGTTTTCTTTTTACAATCTAAGAAAAGTTTAAAAATAGTTTAATAATAACAATAAGTAATCAATACATAATTTTCAAGTATACAGTATAATTATTTACAACATTGCTTTTATAAATGAGTTAAAAAATTATTCCGAACATCAACTTGTATGATGGATTAAACTTTTAAGTTTTATCAATCACTTTTATTTGAATGACTTCAATATGTATAAAAAAGTATTAATTTTAAAGGGGGAAAAATTGTGAAGAGAAAATATCGTCTACATCTTTACTTACTTATAGCATCAAAATTATTATCGCAGTTAAATAAGTGATATATAAAATGATATATAATTTTCATTCATATGTCAATTTGAACAGTCTGATTATGTTTCTTACTTTTTTCAATTTTCTTCTTTCATTCCTTCTTTCTGGCACTTTTATTTCGCGTTCATCCTTAACTGAGAAACTCATGTTTCGCTTATTAGGGAATTTTAAGCGTTTTCCTTCCTTTTGTTTCTCAATATCTTCTTCGCTTTCTGAAAAGAGAACATATAAATATAATAAGATCTATAATATGTATATATGGGGCAGAATGCGACAAGTGTTCCCACCTAAAATTATGGTTTTGTTTGATTGGGTTGAAACTGCACTAAATTATAGACTTAGTGGACCACTAATAATTCACCAAACCATAGATCCATTTATCAACCGGTTGTCAATATACAGGAGGCTGAACTTTTCACTTTTTCAGGTGCTTTTTCACCTTCACGTTAGTGTAACTTCTTTCAGGATTATCCGATTGTACTGTTATTCTTGTGTTTTGGAAAGCTCCTTTCCTGTACTTCAAGACCATTTTGCGGTCAAACTATGCGAGATGCAAAAAAAGATGAATTGACAAAAAACAAAATTGAAAATAAAGAAATTTAATTTTTGGACAAACAACCTAAGCTATGAAAAAAATAGATAGACAAAAGTTGCTCTTTAAAAAAAGAGCTAAAAAATTTGTCATACATAATTTTTTGATAGGACGCATAGTTTTTGTTTGAATCGTAAAAAAAACATCAAAAATAAACAAATTAAATTTTTTAAAACAACACAAGGTACGAAAAAAATTAATAGAAAAAAAATGTTCACCCAAAAAGGATCTTTAAATTTGTTATAATAAGTTTTAGATAGGACGAGTAGATTTTCTTTTAATCCTAAAAAATAAGATTAAAAATAAAAATTAAATCTTTGGTAAAACGACACAAGAGACGAAAAAAATGAAAAAACAAAAGTTGTTCAACCAAAAAAAATCTACAAGTTTTGTTATAAACTCTTGTTGTAAAAATATATTGAAAATGAAAAAATTAACTTTTTGGAAAAACGACACAAGCTACAATAACATTTTATTTAACAAAATTTTTTGCCTAAATTGAGAACAATGATGCAAGAAGGGGACGTGGATTAGCGAGCGCTTGACCATCTGCCGAATAGGCTACCCGCCCGACCTGATTTTCAAAAATTCGAAAATCAGAAAAACCAAATACCAACCATTGAAAGTAAACATTTTTTCACACTATAAGTACATTTCTATTTTAAAATCGAATACATATACAGAGCAGAATGATTTTTAATTCGATTAGTTGTTCAGTAAAATGGGGAATTTATTTTTGAGTTTAGAATTTAGATCCAAAACCCTTAATCTATAGTTTATAGTTGTCAATTGTGAACCCAAGCTCAAAAACCTTAAGATACGTTACATTATTTTTAAAAATATATATAATACAATGTTAATTTCAATTCACAGGATGAAAATCTTTCTTGAATTTTCTTATGCAAATAACATAACTGAAAGTGCATTTTGAATTTAAAGGGCGTTGGAAAACGTTAGATAAATCAAAAAATATTGTATATTTATTATATTATATTTTTTAATAATGTAACGTATCTTAAGGTAACAATTAATCGAATTAAAACTCATTCGTATACGTATTCGATTTTAAAATAGAAATGTACTTATAGTGTGAAAAAAATGTTTACTTTTGATGCCTTTTGCGTAAAAGGGGGAATTAAAAATATGAAAAGTAGGCGCCGAGCGCCTTCAAAGCAGGGTTTAACTTAAAAAAGTTTTAAGACTCACCTCAGTCAAGGAAAGTTTCAAAAACTATTTTAGAACACTTCATTGAAAAGTATGTTATATTTTTTAAAAAGGGCTATAAAAACTTATAAAAGTTTGGTTTGGTATTTTATTAAAATTTGAACTATATTTCAGAACAAAATTCTTCATAACACTTACAAGTGTATAAATTATAAATAAAACTTTTTCCATACAAACAAGTCAAATAGATAAATAACCAAGATAGTACATAATTCATCGACTAATAAACTAAAATACTGATCTTTAGAATTAAATGAGAATTGCAGTATGTACCTTCAATAATAAGCAAGACACAAAAATTTAAATAGCTTTTCATCTATAAATATTTTTAACTTGAACTATTTGCCTATGAAATATATGTATTTTTTAAAATTGTTTTACATATTTTAGATTATCATGGACAGTTCTAGATCTGAGGGTTAAAAACGCTATTTAGAGCCTGAATCAGAAGAACCAATTCCTTTATCCTCTTGGTTCCGATATAGAAGTCTGAATGAACAAGTCTTGTCCAAATGAAGAAAATGACATCGAAATGTTTTCTGAAGCTCACGACGATGATATTAATGCGAAGATCGAAAATAAGGACTTAGATGTATATGATTATTTCATGGCTTTGTAAAGGAACGCTCCTTCGCCAATCATCTCGTGGTTCCTGACCATCCTTAGGAGAGGATCTCTGCCATTCGCAACGATTTAAGCTGTACTTAGAACAATTCGGTTATGAAGACACTGAAGATTCAGAAGTCCGCGTCCGCCTTGACGGCGTGAAATGTATAATCGCGGAACCGACGAATTGATATGCAAGCTTTTATGCATATGCATGATCTTACGTGTGGTGACATCAAGGGCCTTAAGCTCGTTCTTTGTCCATTGAACCACCCCAAACGTTAGAGTAGAACCGGGACGGCAAGCATGTTAGTCGCAGATACCTTCTTGAACGCCGGCAGATGGGAAGACCAAATCTGTCGAAGAAGATACTTGTATCTGCTTCGGAGAGACTCCTTCACTGATGTTACGTCCTGAATGCGACTTTGAGGCACGCCCAGGTATTTATAGCTCTCTCCAGTATTAGGATGTCTAATAAAACTTATATCAACAAGCTCAGGGTCCTTGGGAATGCCAGTAATCGTTCCTTTCTTCAGATTAATTTTTGCACACTTGTCCAAACCAAAGTCCATCCCAATCTCTCCTGTGTAGTTCTTGACGATATTTATAGCAGTTTGAAGTTTGCTTTTACCAGAGGCATAGATCTTCAGGTCATCAATATAAAATACATTTGTGACCTTATGCTCGCTCTGATGAGTGTCGCGAAAGAGGTATCCAGGAGAATTTCGTAGTGTGAGAGGTAGTGGCAGAAGTGTGTTGAAAAAAAGCAAAGGGTTCATGGTATCGCCTTGAAAGACACCCCTCTAGAAGGTGGCGTTGTTCGTTGTCACACGGTAATTTCTAGATGAGATAGTGAATCTAGTTTTCCAAAGAGGCATCAATCTCTCTATGCATCTCACTATGTGTGGATGTACCTTCAAGCTTTCCAACAGACAGATGATCAGTCTATGAGAGGTTGAATCGAAAGCTTTCCGGTAGTCAATCCAGGCCATTGACAGGACGCGCTGATGGGCTGCAGCGTCTTCATAGACACACCTGTCAATTAGCAGGTTCTCTCGACAGCCTGCTACACCTTTTTCGAGCCACGTTGTTCGTACATCTTTTGCCATACAGGCTCAATTCGTCGAACAATCCTGTTGTTTGGGACAGCTGTAAAGATCTTATACAGTGTGTTCAAACAAGTTATTGGCCTGTAATTCTCTAGGTTGGACAAGTTGACTTTTTCTGGCAGGAGTATAGTGCGTCCTAACATCAGTCACTGCGGAATGGGCGTATCCGACTTTAAATATGAGGTGAATATGCGGGCCAAATGTTGGTGTGTAAAACTGAACTTCTTCCTCCAGAAGTTCTTGATACAATCTAGTCCAGCAGCGGAAAAGTTCTTCGTGACTCTAAGTGCTATTTTCACCTCTTCGGCAGTGATTGGTGGACATTCCTCCTCAGATTTTATAAGGTTGTCGCAAAACTCCTTGAAGCGGATGATATTGTCAGTATCTTCTTTCAACTCCAGTGTTTTCGGAATCTTGTACACCTCTGTCCAAAAAGTCTCTACCTCTTTGGGCTTGGGTGGATTTTTTACGGAAACAGGGAGATCGCTGAAGAGGCGCGATGGGTCAGCGAGAAACTGTTGATTCTCCCTGATCCATCTCTCCTTCTTCTGTATTCTCCTCCAGATGTTATGTAGTCAATCACACATTGAACCAGGGACCCGAACGAAACTTTCGTTCGATTTCGTTACTGCCAATTAAAACAAATCATTTGACTCTAATCATCAATGTAATTTCGGATATTATATAATTTCAGCCAAATCTAGAGATAGCAGATCAAAGTTTAGTAAAAAATCACTTTTTCCTATCAATAACGAAATGAAATGAAAGTTTTGGTCGGTTCCCTGCATCGAACACATGACGCATTCTGTCTTGCCCATCCAATCTTCTTATTCAGTTGATGCAAGCGTCTTTTGGTCTTTTCATCCATCGTCGGTTTTAACCTTCGATTTGAATCAGCCAAAGCTCTCGTAGCAACATAAACTGAGCAATTGATGGTCTAGTGGTCGGACTCTTGCGAGATATCTCTACGAAGGGAGGTATCCATTTCAGCCAGATCTTGGGGCTTAGGAGGGACTTGCATGTTAATGTTCCTCCTTGTACTGAAATTCCGATCATCTCTCAGAAGATGCCTGCTTTCTGCGGTTGGTCTTAATGTCGCTTCCTCATCTTGGTCTGCACTTTGATCAAGCAGCGCAGCGGTTGGGGAAGCGCTCCGCGTACATATCCATTTTTCCAGAGGTTGTCGGCTTGATTTCACAAAGACTGATGCGAAACGTTGTTGTTCCCACGAGCAGCTAGGGAAAAGGGTTCGTCCATCCTTGTAGAGCCCCGCATGCAAGGATAAGGCTGGTACTCTGAAAGGTCGCCCGGCATCCCAGAGGCACTGTTTAAGACACCTTACCCAGGTGCCATTCAGCTTTCGGCACGGTTGTTACGCCTTCGCTGAGGGGTTATTCCTTCGGGACCATCCCCGGACAACCCGAGGACGCGTTCGGTGGCTTTGTCATAGTCCCTTCAGTTCTATTCCAGAGGAGTCGAAATCGAAACAGAATATGATTATATATATGTATACTACACTGTAGAAAACATCAACTAAAAATGGTGGCATCCCTTCCAAAAATGACGGCGTCCAGCTAGGTTGCCACACTGCTGTAGACCCTCTGCAAGCAAGCGCAGATCAAGGCGGCTCCGTTGGGATTAATGACTTCAACTGAAAAACGCCAAATCGTGACACATTACATTACTGTCTAACGGACTGATGCCTCGTGTATTACGCATATAGCAGGCGAAAACGATAATCGTGACAATCGAAATCGACAATATCGTTTAGAGATTTTATATTAAGGATTCCGGGTGCATATTGACCCAACGTTCATGAAACCTCTGCATAAATCCTCTTCGCGCCGGTGAGCTTCTTTGCCAAAAGGTGAGGATGTCCCTCCTCAGTTTGTCCGAACATTTGAAGCGATGTTCTCGCGTATGCCTGGGGCCATTGCCTAGTCGTCGCCATGGTTCGGTCCTATTGCCACTCCCAACTGAACCATGGCCTGCATCCAAGAGTGGCGTAACCACAAAATGCATTGCAATGGGAAGTTAGCCCAATGCAACGTGGCTGACTATAAGAGCCGGAGCTCTCGGGCGATGGGGTCACCACACCTCTACGCAATATCCTACGCAATATAATTTCACGTATAAGACGGTGTAGGCTACGGAAGCTACGGTCTTGGTTCTTTAAAGCAACCAATCCTGACGCAACTGAAACGTGTACCTCATCCACTTCTACTCCTTCTGTCCTAGAAAGTAAGCAAGAGCGGGATATTTACGCGAGATAACATCGTGCAACACTGTTCCTTCGAGTCAGGTCTCTAGCCGCGGATGACCTTACGCAGCAGACGGGACCGCTGGAGATTAAGGTTTCACCTCTGGATACTTTTTTACAGTTACCAATCTTTTTAGAATGTGATGAGGAACAGTGTTGACGGACCAGATGAAGTGATACCAGAAGAAGAGCCCCTATCATCCGGTTCGCAATGGAATGAGTCTGACGCTGGCAAGCCGGAATCTTGTTGAGTTGTCTAAGAAATGAAGCTTTCATACCTCCAAGACAGCCTATTATGAGAACTAGAAGATGGACTTTGTAGCCTTGGTACAGCCAGCTCAGCTCGAAAAGAAGTGCTTGATATTTCGCCCCTTCTTGTTCCTCCTTTGCCGCTATTTTACCATCGGCCGGTGCCGAGAATTCAATCACGTAAATGATCTTGGTCTTCAGATCTTGGAGGACAATATCAGGCTTTGTAGCACTGATACGTTGTGTAGGGGAGAATGAGAAATTCCAGTAGATCTTACACTGATCATTCTCCAAAACGGACCCGAATTCCCCCTGGGCGTATGGCAAGACGGTCAAGATGAGGTCAACACCATATAAGTTCCTAAGATGGTAATATAACACTTTTAGAGCCGCATTGTGTCTCTCTATGTAGCCGTAGCGTGCATACTTTGAGCATCCACTGAGAACAGGTCCAAGTGTTTCTGGCTCTTACTTGCACGCTCCGCGGTTAGTATCGCCTACAGGAACATTCTTTATGTGCTCGCAGTAAACTGAGGTGTCTGTAACGCCGTCTTAACAGGCAAAAAGAAATACCTCAGTCTCCGATCTGAATCCAGCAGAATTGAGAAACATGTTGGACGGACCCATCGAGAGCTCTTCTTTACGTATGATACCGTAGATTTTACCATGAAGGGGCTTTTCAGCATGTTTTCTAAGTGGAAGCATACGTTCTGCTTCCTGTACACGACATTTGAGCACCAAAGGCAGCGTCCCTGGAATCAAATGGAAGACCAGCTCCTCTGCGGCCCTATCTGCGGCTCGGTATAGAAACGCCGCAGCATTGACGACTTCATGTTGATGAACGAGTCGCGTCAGAGAATCTGTGCTATTGAGAACTGAGCAGGCTGTAGCCAGAACCGTTCTTCGATGAAGAAACTCCAAGCTTAGAAAGCCTCTACCCCCTTTATCTTGAGGGAGGTATATTACAGGTACGGAAGATCGAGGATGATGACTTTGATGGATTGTCATCACCTTGCGTGTGCTTCGGTGAAGTTGCTTCAACTCGTCGATGTTCCATATTACTGCACCAAACGTGTAGAGCAGTATAGGAAAGGCCAGCATATTGGTCGCCGGGATCTTGTTCTTTCCAGATAATTTGGAAGCCCAAATTTTTCTGAGAACTTGACGATACCTTTTACGATACTTTCTCATTATTTAAAGTATCATTAATTAAAGAATTATGGCAATAACGTTCATATTTTACTAATTTTCTAGCACTCAGTCTGCAATTATTACTTTTTTTTTAAATAAACGTAATATCTCAATAATCTAATAATACTTTTTTTCGTCATATTTTTATATTTGAAGGTAATTTTAAAAATTAATTTTAATGAAACCTCAATTCGTTTCATACTTCTATGTTTACTTATTAGGATTATATGTTTAGAAATTATCATCATTTTAAAAAAAATTGGGAGAGAAGCAAATATCTTTGTCTCACTCGAATGCATTCTCCAAAGTGAGAAATCATTGCAAATTTTTTCAGGAATCTGAATAATCCTTTTTTTATTTTCTTCAAATCTTTCAAAATTATTAAAAAGCTTTTTTTCGCAATCTTAAAAAATCTGTATTTTGTTTCGCATGCTATAAAATCTCATTAAATTCCAAACAGTTTATCAATTTTTGATTCTTAAGAATTGAAACATTGCCTTCAAATCTTCCAGATTCTTTTTCAAACTTTTTTTCGGGTTCATAAGAAGTTTCCTGTTTTCGAGAAGAAAACATGAATGTGTAACTTTCTCAGCCTTATTGAAACAAGGAGGTTACATATTGCGAGAAAAACAAATATTATTGGGCAAATCAGTCTTCCAGGTTCTTTTTCAACAATTTTAGAAATGTTTCAAAGTCTTTGCGAATATTATCTAAAAATTAATTTAAAACAAGAAAAACATAAAAAATATTCCCAGGGATCTTGAGAAAAGTTGTTTATTCTAATATAACTTTTCGAAATTCATGAAAAGCTTCTTTCCCTAGATAACCAGTTGAAATGTTTTAAAATATTTTTCAATTTTCTATCAAAATTTATTGTTTAATAGTTTGAACTATTCTTCGAGTATTCCATACCATGATTTGCTCATTTTGGTATCAGAAAATAGAAACAGTTCACGGACAAAAATATTTCAAAATTTTCGGTTGGCTGCGATAAGAATTTTTTCGGGTACGTGAAAAGTTTCCTGTGTTTGAGAAAAGAACATGAATGTGCAACTTTTTCAGCCTTATTGAAGCAACAAAAACGATACATATTGAGAGAAAAAGAAGAATCATTTAGAAAATTAATCTATTTTACCTTGCTTTATTGACGTTAAAAATAATCTCTTCTCTAATATCACGCAATATTACTGCTATCATCACGAAATAATTTTCCTCATTTAGCCAAAATCAAACACCAGAAAATTGTATTCTTGAAAATAGAAATCGTTGAAAATATTCCAATTCAAGCTAAATTCGAAGACAAACTAAATTTCTTAGTATTCAAATTTAAAAGTAAACGACGGAAAATGTAGAATCTGAAGAAATTTTCATCTTCAAAATCTTCAAAATATGACAAATTCTTTTAGAATCATTTCAAATTATTGAAATCCATTAAGAACCCTTAAATATTCAAAATTCTTTGGAATATCCGATTATTCTTATCTTAAAAACCAAAAAATTTAAAGCTACTGAATGCGCACTATGAATTTTTCAATGGGGAATATTTTTAAATAAAAACTTTCAAAATTACGCTCCTTTAATTCTGAATGTAGATGTTTCTGTTCGGATATGTGAAATGATTTTATTTAAAATTTAAATCTTGCAGGACAGTAAGTTTCTAAATTAAAATCTCCTGAAATTAAAACTTTTTTCCATTCAAAACATTGAAAAATGTATAATTCCGAAACTTTGTGTCAAATTTGAAGCCTTGGTCGTATCATAATTTTCAGTTTGAAAAGTCATATATTGAACAATTTTAGATTGAAACTTTGACAACAGTTTTATTTTGTATTTAAATCGTTCGAAATTACGGCAATCGAATAAATTGATATTACCATTTTGAAAAGTTGACTATATGAAATTAAAACCGTTTGAAATAAAAGAATCAATTTGAATCGATTACCTTTTTTGCTGTTGCAAATCAATTTTTTAAACTGAAAGTGTAACTATTCCCTTTTTTGGTTAACTCAGCTATTTTTTTTTTTTAAATAATGTATTTTGCTGAAAATTCCACTTTCTTGGTTTGAAATCAAACTTTTTGGTTAAAAATTTATCATTGCGGTTAAAAAGTCCTTTCTGTAGCTGAAAATTTAAGGAATTTGTTAAAAATTCCTTTTATTTGTGTGAAAATTAATTTTTCTACTGAAAATTTAATGATTTTATTTTTAGTTGAAAATTCATCTTTTAAATTTGCATTTTGTTTTAAACTTTTTTGATTTTAAAATTGTTTGTCAATTTTTTGTAAACTTCTAAGCCTAGTCAATATCTTTTAAAATAATCGGAATTTTTCCGAACTTTTTTTTCATGCTGCAAAATTAGAAGAAAATTGTCCTAAAATCTTCGAAAATCGTTTTTGACAATTTTTCAAATATTTTGAAATCTTTTTAGATATTCTCTTTAAATCTATTCCAGAAAAAAAAAACATTAAACATTTTTTTAGGAATCTCAAGGAGGTTTTTTTATTGCTGATAATAAGTCACGACCTTGTAGATATGTGTTTTTTTATTCTCTTGAAACCTTTTAAAGCTCATAAAAAGCTTCTTTTTGACAACCATTTGAAATGTTTTGAAATATTTTTTTATTTTCTTCTGAAATTTATTTTTCAAAATAGAAAGTCATTTTCACAAGAATTTTTGTTTCAAAAGTCATTTCCTCAGCTGATAATTAAAGGATATTGTTAAAAATTCGTTTGATTTGTTTGAAAATTAATTTTTCCACTGAAAATGTAACGATTCTATTTCGAGTTGAAAATTCATCTTCCCAAGAAAAATTAATTTTTTTGGCTTCGAAAATCGTTATTGAAATTTCATATTCATCTCAATTTATTTCTATAAGAATCGTCTTTTTGTCTTAAAGGATCATGATTTTGGATCATATTCCCTTCCTTCATTAACCAAAAAATCTTTCTCGATTAATAATTCAAACAGTTTCACAGAAATTCGTATTCTTTTTCGTGAAATTCAACTGTTTTTTTTTTTTTTATAAATGAAAATATTTTTGGTTCAAATATCAACTACTACTACTTTGGTTGGATATTCAACCAATTTGTACGAAAGGTTTTTTGTTAATAATTTTTTCACCTAAAACTTATCCTTTTTGATTTAGTAATACTTAATTTGTTTGAAATTTTTGAAACAAAATTTTTTGAAAACAAATTAAAAAAAAAGCCTAGTTTTATAAATCTCGCATGAATTATTAAGGTTTGAATTAAGTTTTTTTTGTTTCTGTTATATATATATATATATATATATATATATATATATATATTATTAAAATGGGGTGAAATTAATGCTAAAAATAGAAGAAACTATAAATTTATTATTTATTTTTGAACCACATAAATGTAGAGCATCAAAATGTCTAATGTGTTGCGCATTTTGATGATGTTACAAACAATAAACATAGGCACTCTATTAAAATACTATTTTACTCTTAGTGAAATCGCGCAGTAAAATAATAATCTTAAAGTATAGTTTACTGTAGAATACAAGAACTTGAAGAATTTTTTTTTGTTTGTATTTGTTCACCTGTTAAACAAGTCTTAACAATGGAAAGATCGAATGTGTTTATACTAGATTTTCCACGATAAGAACCCACCAATTGAGCAATGTTTAACGACAGCCAATAATAATCTTAAACTATCGGATATAAACATAAAAAAGAGTCGCACTTTCTCTACAACATAAGAACTTGGAGAATATCGGTCGTTTTGTATTTGTTCATCCTTTAAACAAGTCTTAACAATTGAAAGCGCGAATGTGTTGTGAATTTCGAAGAACCTATAATATATCAGGAATACAGATAAGTATATCACGCACTTTTTCAATACATTTTACTCTTGTTACTTTATATTGCATTTAGAACGATAAGAACCTACCAATTGACTAATATTTGACGACAGTCAATAATAATCTTAAACTATTGGATATGAATAGAAAAAAGAGTCGCGCTTTCTCTACAATACAAATAACTTATAGAATATCAGCCTTTTTGTAATAAGGAACATAGATAAATACATCACGCACGCTATTAAAATATAACCGAAGAATTCTCAAGCGTGGCATTTGCCAAGAAATACCTAATCACGGGTTGGCAGGCTTTCTTTTTTTTGGCTTTTGCATTATTACATTTGGCACGAATTGTTTGCTTGAAGAGTCTTTTCATGAGCGGTGTATTTCCAAAAATTGAAGTTGCCATTTCTTAAAATAAATATATATTTAAAATGAAATCGAAACAAATTTTTCCGACGTTTAAGTTTTAGAATGATTTTAGGAAAGATTATAAAAATGAAGACTATTAATACTTACTCTCCATTGCATCAACACGTGCTGGATCTAACTTCAATGGAGGCTCTACTGCATCGGTTCTATTGCAGTTTTCTATAGATATAGGCTGACCAGTCTGTTTCCAGTTTTTACAAACCGATTTCCGTTCTGTCACTGTAAACATACACCGATTAATTATTTAAATGTAAATACAATTACTTTCTAATAGCAAAATTTAGTAGCGAGAAAATGTTAGTTTTTACTGTAAATAATGGATGACATAGTACATTCATTCTCAACATATACGGAAAACACGTAGTATAATGACTTAAAATTTAACCCTAAGGTTTAATCATGTTGTATAAATTTTGCCAGATTTTTCCTATCACTTTAAAAAATAAGAAAAAACCTTGAGTCTCACAGACCCCCGTTTACCAAATAAAAAGCTTCTTTTTCTCTTCTCCTTCTACTGGGTTCTTTATAATTTTAGCAATTTCAAATACCCTAATAAAAAAAAAACCACTGAAAAAATTTTCAAAGTTAACCAGATAAATTTTGTCGTATAATTAATTAAAATTAGATATGGTAATTAAAATTAGATATGTTAATGAAAATAAGCTTACAATACAAGTGGTAGAATCTTTCTCAACATTTTCTGTTTCTCTCATCGACAAAAGATTTGCTTTATTTTTCTTCCCAACTTTCTTAGGTCCTGAACCCAAACAGTCGTCGATACCTTTTGGCCCAATGCACGCATGATTCTCGATCACTTTTGAAGTTTTCTTCGGACCAGAGGTACCCTTACAAAGTCTCGACTGAATTAATACTGGACGATCTTGATCATCTTGATCGCATCCAGCAACTGAGCTGTCCTCGATGTCTTCAGATCCAATGGACGCACGATCCTGGATCCTTTTCAAAATTGACTTGGGACCAGAAACTTGACCCTCTTGATCGTATCCAGAAAGTGAGCTGAATTCGAAATCGTCTATATTCTGACGCTCAACTTTCTTTAACCTCCTACTATCTTCCAATCCTGCATCGTCATCCAAAATTTTTTCCTGCGAGAAACGATATTTCTAAATAAAATCTAATGCCATTTAAAAATTGAAGTCACTGCAGTAAAAAATTGTGTTCTAGACACAGTGAGTGTTCCCAATATTAGTGTTCCTCATATTACTTCTTGAGAAAGAACCTAATGTCGATTCATTAAATCAGGTTAGATATATGTTAACAAAAATAAGCTTACAACACTCAACGTAATCTCTTTCTCCCCAGTTTCTTCGACTGTCATCAGTAAAAGAGTTGCTTGATTTTCCCTCCCAACTTTTTCAGATCCAGAATAAACATAATGTAAAGAGATTCTAAACGGCACGGAAAAACGTTATATAATAAATGAACAAAGAAGTCTTGACAAAGTACTTTATGACATATCCGCCTCTGGCTTTTAGTTGCTTCCAAAATTGTTTTTCAACTCTGCCATTTTGTTGAAATCTAAGCATGAAAATATTTGTAGACTTTAAAACTTTAGCCTTTAAGAACAAAGAAATCTTATGAAGCAGAATACATATAATAATTGTAATTATGCTACGTGAAAATAAATATATAATGATATTTCTCACCTCTCCATTTACTTTTGGTTTATATTTTGATCCGTCCGTTTCCACTAGATTTGCCAATGGTATTACGCACAATTTGTCTTCGGAATACGGAATGCATATACATTTCCTTTCAATCATAGACGAGAAGAAAGGAATTATGTTCTCAGTTTCTGTCATTATTTTTGATAAATCTGAAGATTCAAACTTCTGATTTTTGCAGAGCACTTCATTTTCTTCTTGCAACTCTTTTCCCAAAATAATTTGACGGGAGACGTTCGTTAGATTTTGAATACAAAGAAGGTGTATTATTGATATAAATCTTCCCTCCGATGTTCTTATAACACAGTTTTTTCTTTTTACGAGTCGCGGATACGTACTGCTGTAGAATAGTGTGGGCTGAACATTAAATCTATCAAATGAAGGAGCTTCAATTTTAATTTTCTCTTCTAGAAATTTTTGAATAACTACTTTCTGCAAACCCGTTAATTTAATTTCTTGGCCTGTTCCGAATACACTTAAATCCTCTCCATATCGTATACAATTTCTTACTTTGCACTGTTTCATGAGGGACTGGAATATTGTTTTTCCCTTTAAATTACAATCAGGTCTACTAAAAACTGGTGAACAGAGTTTTACATATTTCATTCGTGCATAACTGAGTTCCCTTAAACAAAACCTTTAGTACCCCATTATAATGTTCAAATGGAAAGGTTGACCATGCCCAAAGGGCACCAAAGCTTTTTACGCTCTGTGGAATATGCAACAGTAAATGGACATTATATTTCATATACTTTTTTCCATACAATGATTCAAATTGCAGAACGAATAATCGGATTGCTCACTTTGCTGCTGTATACTCCGTTTCACTTATTTTCGTTTTTAGGAAAAGCTGAATACTGTAAACAAATAAGAACCAATGCTGATAATATTTTTTTGGCAGTAGATCTTTGAAGCAAACGAGAGAACAGTAAATGAGGAAGTTTTTCCATTCAGATGCCTTCCACAAGGCATGCTCAGTCACTGATCGCGGACACCGTGTTACTTCAGATGGTGATTTAATTTTCCATAGTCGGTTATCTATTTCACTTACTTTTCTTCCCAAATACCATGCTTCAGCATGATGCATTGAATCCAATGTCAGATTTACCATCAATTCCGTAACACCTTCAGTTACAGAATGAAGGTACTCTGGTGGAAACGACCAAATAATGTGAATGATTGGTAATCGCATCACAACAGAAGATCCCTTAACGCCATTCACATCTTGTTCTTTCGTTTGGTTAAGAACCTTTTCAACGTCTCTCTTATGTTTCTCCCACGTGCGCCCTTGGTGTTTGTCTCCACAATATACTCGACTGAATCCATGCCCAAATGCAACTACTTCTCCAGGATGCAGACAATATGTACAACCATGAGTCCCATCATATTGTTTCAGATTTTGAATCGCACATCGTGCAACCGAGTCTACCGGTGCGAGTAGTGAGTGCACTTTTATCGTAATGGGCTCTGCATGCAAAAGGGTTGTACTCTCGAACCCTGTTTGGTGTAATTCTATTAATTCGTCAATGAAAGGTTTCAAGAATAAGTTCATTGGAGATTTTTTCGACACAAACCATATTCCACAGCATAACATATTGTCATGGTCTCCAATAATCAATTGTTTTATTAATTTGCGATAAAAGTTTCCGTTAATAATATCTTAATCATCGTCATTCGTTTTTCGAAAATCTTTGAAGTGCTTGCTCCTTACAAGTTGAATTAATTGTTCTTTTAGTGGAACATGAAGAAAATAATTTCCAGCCCTGTGCACTTCAGATTTTACAAATTCAATCCTGCACTCTTCGCAATTTATTTTTTCTGAATCACCGAACCTCAAAATTACAAGACAGTCTATGCAAAAGTAATATGTTGTGGCGTTGGGATTTGGAAATGACTTCAGAAAATGGTGTTTTGAACCATGGATATCAAATGGTAAATGGCAATCGGTGATGTGTAATGTGCTCTTTAAAGCGCTATCTGAGAATCCGAAATGCAGAGCTTGTGCTAATAGTATGGCTTCACTTTCTTCTTTCGTTAATTTACATGTATCATGAATAGGGATTCTCACCTGCAAATTTAACGATATGTCAAACAAGTAAGGAAAGAAAAGAGGAGCATATTACTAAGGGTGCTAAAATAAAGCTACACTTTCAGATATTATAATATTGATTCACAACTCTTTTGATATTTGTGACACGGGACACTTTTCAAACAAGAAGAATTATTTTTTGACGTTGTAATTTATATTTTCGTCAGAATTCTGCAGAAATACGAGAAAAAAACCTACCCGCTGTGCGGGCACATTCTCATCGCGCGCAGCTCGCTTCGCTCGCAAGTTTGAGCGCGCCTAGGGTGCGCAACTGTTGGTTCTGGCGCTTCGCGCTCGATAATATATTTATCTCGCGCTTCGCGCTCGGTTTTTCTATTTCTCCCATATTTGTGCAAAGACCTTTAAAGGTAAAGTTCAAAACATCGACAACTGTAACTTGGTGATTGTGAATTCACTTTTCTTAAAGCTCCTTCGGCTTTAACGAACACATTCTCATCACGTATCTCGTGCTTCGGACTTGATTTTGTCCAAAATGTGAACTTTTCTACATTATGTTCAACACTATTATGTAAAATGTATATTATATTTATTTCTGTACTACGGTCTGGTACTGGTTATTCAGATATTGCAAAATAATGTACAAATTTTATTTTTCCTGATTAATTTAATATTTTCTCCTTATTTTGTACTAATTTTTGTTCTCAGATACCCTGAAGAATGTATCATTTCAATAAATTTATATTATTACAATTCATAATATGCATTGCTATTAAAACATACGTATTTTCATGGTCTTGTTTTTATAATTAAAAAGGGGCGCATTCTATAAAAAAAATGTTATGAAACATTTTATTGCAACTTGTGTCGTTTTTTCATGAAATGAATTTGTTTACTTTGAACATTATTTTTTACGATTCAAACCAAAAATACGCATTCTAGCGTAAAGTGGTTCCAAGCAAATTTGTGGATATAATTTAGGCGAAAAATTTTGTTAAGTAAAATGTTATTGTAGCTTGTGTCGTTTTTCCAAAAAGTTAATTTTTTTATTTTTAATATATTTTTAAAACGAGTGTTTATAACAAAACTTGTAGAACTCGTGTTTTTGGTTGAACGACTTTCGTCTTTTCATTTTTTTCGTCTCTTGCGTCGTTTTTCCAAAAATTTAATTTTTTTTAAATCTTATTTTTTACGATTAGAAGAAAATCTACTCGTTCTATCTAAAAATTATTAATAACAAATTTGTAGATCCTTTTTGAGTGAACATTTTTTGTCTACGTATTAATTTTTTTTGTACCTTGTGTCGTTTTTCAATTTTTTTATATTTTTAATGTTGTTTTTTACGATTCAAACAAAAACTACGCATCCTATCAAAAAATTATTCATGAGAAATTGGTTGCTCTTTTTGGATGAGCAACTTTTCTCTATTCATTTTTCTCATAGCTTGTGTCGTTTGTCCAAAAATTTAATTCCTTTATTTTTAATTTTGTTTTTTACAAATAAAACAAAAACTACGCGTTCTATCAAAAAGTGGTTTATTACAAATTTGTAGATCTTTTTCCGGTGCACAATTTTTGTCTATTAATCTTTTTTCATATCTTGGATAGTTTGACCGCAAAATGGAATTTTTGATTTTTCATAATTTTTTGTGCTATCGAAATTTGAATTTCCGATTTAAAAAAAAAATCAAAATATTCTTATGGTAATCTTGTAAGGCTTTAAAAAACAAACTTTTTTTCTTGACTTTTTTTTCGTATCGTGCGTTGTTTGGCTCAAAATGTTAATTTTCTTTTTTTTTTTTTGGATTTTGAAAATTCTAAAACTCTGACAATTTTTTTTTATCAAAAAAAATCATAAGGATAAATTGTTCGAGATTCCAAGTACTACGAATAGCAATAACAATCCAATCGGATAATTCATTCAAATTTTATCGTGCTTACAGACTACAACGACAATGACGACAACGAAAACGACGACAACGACAGACAGACACTGACGTGAAAAATGTTTTTTGTCCGACCCCCCTTGAAAACGCGCCATTGCATGCACGTGAGGCAGGCGTAATGTGGCCGCTTCCAGCCCAGTGACGTTCGCACATGCGCACTCCGCCGCCGGGCCAACATGAAACTTTACGCCCGCTACAAAACACTTTACGCTCGCTATATAACACTTTACGTCCGCTGCATAAAACTTTACGCCCGCTACACATAATTATCTTCATCTTTAAAAAAATTGTATCGCTGGACCCCACAGTCTTCCTTCTGCAAAGTACGCTATTTCTTTCTTTCACTTATAATCTAAAATTGTCAAGTACACCAAACATCCTGTATCTGCTCAACATGCTTGTTTTCAAGAGGGGTAGGACAAAAAGTATGGTGTGTATCAAGGGCGTACGGCTATTTTGGCTCGTGCGACTGCCGACCTCGCTTCGCTCGGGCGGCAACTTCACACTCGTCAAAATAGCCTTCTTTACGCCCTTGATACACAATATATTATTTCACAGCACGTCTGCGGAAAGTTCGATTTGCCGTGCCTCCGTAGACTCTGGAAAGTTGCCATATTGCCAAAGATTTCACAAAGATTTAAAAGATTTCACAAAGGCTTCTATTATTTCACAAAGATCTCAGATATATTTCAAAGATTGAACAAAGATTTCAATGATTTCTTAATGATTTCACAAAGATTTCAAAGATTACAGATCTATTTAAAAGACTTCTGAAAGACTTCTATCATTTCTCAAACATTTCACAAAGATTTCAATAATTTCCTAAACATTACCGAATATTTAAAAAATACTTCAAATATCTCGCAAAGATTTTTTTTAAATTCACAAATATTTCACAAAGATTTAAATAATTTCACAAATATTACCGAATATTTCAAAAGTATTTCAAATATTTTGCAAAGATTTTTAAAGAATTTACAAAGATTTCAATTATTTCGTAAAGATTTCAGATAGATTTCAAAGATTTCACAAAGACTTACATTATTTCGCAAAGATTTCAGACAGTCTTCAAAGATTGAACGAAGATTTCAATGATTTCCTAATAATAAAGCTATATTAATCAATTAGACTCACATTTCGCATTCTTTTTCAAACAGCTTAGAGGTTTTCAACAAAACCATACGTTCTAAAAAACTTATTCATTTCTTTGTTCTTGTTTAAAACGTAAAATATCATTGAAGAAATTTATACATTCCTGACGTAAAGAAACTCAACTTGGTAAAGAAAAATGTCCTACCCATGTCCCAAAAATGCCAAAGAAATGTATATTTATATTTAATATCTTTAATGATTTGGAAGGTACGCATATCGCTTTTCAATGTTTTTCAAAACTGTAACAGGCAAAATTTTCAGTCTCAACATTTTTATTTTTATTTTTATTCAGACGAAAAGGTAGATTTTTTACATTCTTATTCTAATGAGAAGGTATTGGTTTTATGTAAAATTTGACATAGTCGGTTTTCATCAAATCTTCACGTTTTGAGACCTCCTGAGTCAGAAAAAAGGATTTTTACCAAGGTGTCTGGCTGTCTGTAGTCTGTCTGTCTGTCGGTCTGTAGGCACGATAACTGTCGAAAAAATGATCAGATTTGATTAAGCTTTGGCACACTTTTTTATGGCCTACAAAGAAAGAACAAGTTCGTTAACCAGCTATTTTGGATGAAAATTTAAAAAGTGAGCACATATTTTGAAAATTTTTGAGACCACTTTTTTTAAAGATTTGAAAATTCTGTGTACGGTTATTAGTAGTACGCAAAATGACGAAAAAAATATCCTAATTACTTTTTGTGATAAAAAAAAAGTTACTGGAGTTATACCATTTTCAAAATTCCAAAAAACAAACGAAAATGAACATTTTAAGCCGAAAAACGCACGATATGCAAAAAAGGCAGGAGGAGAAAAACGTTGCTTTTTGAACACCCTATAATATTTTCATGACAACTTTTTGAATTTTTTGAAAAATAACAAATCCAAATTTTGATTGCACAAAAAAATAATGAAAAATCAAAAATTCCATTTTGCTGTCGAACTGTGCAAGATACGAGAAAAGATCATTCCACCAAAATTGTGCACCTAAAAAAGATCTACAAATTTGTTATCATTCACTTTTTGATATGACGCATAGTTTTCGTTTTATTCGTCAAAAACAGCATTGAAAATAGAAAAATGAAATTTTTAGACGAATAACACGAGCTACGAAAAAAATGACAAAAACAAAATTTGTTCATCCAAGGAAGAGGGACAAATTTGTTGTGAATCATGTTTCGATAGGATGCGTAGTTTTTTTTTTATTCGTGAAAATAACATTGACAGTAAAAAAAATCCAATTTTTGAAAAAACAATGCAAGGTACGAAAACAGATAAATGAACAAAAATGGTGCATTCAATAATAGGAATTCTATATTTTCTGAATATCTCTTTTTTTATTTGGAAGAATGGAATGGTTAATTTATAATTTTTGTATAATTTGGAACAGAGTTTTTGATACCGTAGTGGCTAGCTGTTTTTTTTTCTTCCGGGAGAGAAGTTCCGAAAAGCGTGTAGCAACTATTGGATCTCTCGCTCAGTTCCTCTAGGTTTTCCCGCTTCGTATGCTCGCTATTGGGCGATTCGAAGGCTAATACTCTCTTAGTAAGCTTCATCGTATTGCCTACTTTTGGTTTAATTATGTCAGTTTTACATAAAAGGGAAGAACTAATTTACTTAAAGTTCTATCGACCTTAAGGAACACATTCTCATCAAGACACTCGCGCTTCGCGCTGGATATTTCGTTTAAACATCATGTAAACCTCGCGCTTCACGCTCGTTTCTGTTCATCGTATAAAAGAAACTCAAAAGGTTTCAAATTTTGAAAAAACATGATCTCAAAAATTTTCAAAATGCTCTCACTTTTTTAATTTTCATTCAAAATGGCTGGCTAACGAACTTGACCTTTAGTTTATGAGACTGGAAGAGTATACCAAAGCCAAATCACATAGGTTAATTCTTTCGAAAGTTATCGTGCTAACAAACTGAAAATCTACAGACAGACAACCAGACAGACTCATTCGTAAAAATCTGTTTTTTGGGTTCAGGGGGTCTCAAAACGTGGACATTTGACAAAAACCGGGGGGTGGGTCAAATTTTACACAAACGTAATACCTTCTCTAGATGAGAATGTAACAATACAAATTTTCAAGTACCGTGAGCAATAATGATGATTATTTTATTGTTTTAATCGTTAGAAATAGTATTGAGAACATAAAAACAATGAAATATTGTGAAAAAACACAACAGAGATGAAAAATAAAGTAAATAAGCAAAGTTTTGATGAGAATGTGCCCGCTTATCGGGCCGATTTTTCACTGTTAGTGTTATTTTTTACGAATAAAACAAAAACTACACATCCTATCAAAAAGTGACCAATAACAAAGTAGATCTTTTTTGAGTGCACAAATTTTGTTTCATTATTATTTGTCGTATCTTGCATAGTTTGACCGTAAAATTGATTTTTTGGATTTTTCATTATTGCTTGAGCAATAAAAATGTGAATTTTCGATTTTTCAAAAAAATTCAAAAAGTCGTTATAATGATCTTGTAGGGCGTAAAAAAAGAAACACTTTTCTTGTCTTGACTTTTTTTTGTATCGTGCGTTGTTTGGCTGAAAATGTGAATTTTCGTTTCTTCTTTTGGATTTTGAAAATGCTGTAACTCTGAAAATTTTTATTTCATCAAAAAATTTCATTGAAATAAATTGTTTGAATTTTTGAGTACTATGAACAGCGGCGCATATCATTTCCAAATTTTGAAAAAACATGGTCTCAACAATTTTCAAAATGCTCTCACTTTTTGAATTTTCATCAAAAATAGCTGGCTAACGAACTTGTCCTTTTCTTATAGGGCTTAAAGAAGTGTGCCAAAGCTCAATCAAATCTGATCATTTTTTCGAAAGTTATCGTGCCTACAGACAAACAGACAGTAGACAGACAGACAGACTACAGACAGACAGACACCTTGATAAAAATCGTTTTTCTAGCTCAGGGGGTCTCAAAACGTGGAGATTTGATGAAACCCGACTAAGTCAAATTTTACATAAAATCAATACCTTCTCATTAGAATGAGAATGTAAAAAAAAAACAATTTTCCAGGTCAAAACTTCGAAAACCACGTTTGTAAAAAGAAAAATGTTATGTTTACAACATTTTTTAAAACCTCGTATACTGATGTATTTCGATGCGCTGATTACGAAAATGGATATGAAAGGGGCAATTGCCCAGGCGGAAATATTATATATAGTTTATATATAGTGTGAAGTATTATATATCATATTCATTTGTTTTATATAAAAAATGTATAAAATAAATGAATATTATATATAATACTTCATACTATATATAAACTATATATAATATTTCCGCCTGGGTGTATTCATAACTACAAAGAAAGGACATTTCCAGTGGTCAATAAATAAAAGGACGTAACATTTAAATTAACAATTTCACACTTCAAATGTAAAAACATTTTTGTTTTCGATATTAAAAAGTAAACCTCAAATCAAAATATTGAAATGACAACATATAAAAAGAGTAATAAATAAAATGTGAAAAATATTTCTTGAACATTTATGAAGAAATGTTGCCGAATTAAAAAATGTATTTCATTTGAAGATTTCGACATTAAATTAAACTTTCAGTTGATTGTTTCCTCAAACTAAAGTGAATACAATAACAGAAATTCATACAATGAGAAGGAAAAAAGGATAAATATAATAAATATTAAATAAATGCATATTCTAACCTCATCATCTTCAAGCTCGTTCGGAGGGTTAGGAGAGCTTTCACGCAATCGTTTATCACGACGATATCTGTAAGTGGATTCTGGAATGCTTGAAATATCATCTTCAAGCAAGTATGTTTTGTAAGGTCCTCTGCTACTATTCATAATATAACACTCTGAAAATTTCATAAAAATACCTGGAAAGTACGGGATGTCGTTTACATGCCGACAGTGACGGTGATGCCGGTACCTAACATGTAATCATCTCCAATCATCTCGAAACCGCCGTTTTATATAGTACATTGTTTCCAAGATTTCTATGCAAAATTGGAGGTATTAAGGGGAAACATAATATTTCCAAACATTTTTCTTTACTTTTTACGCTACTTTCCTTCATATAATCATTTTTTAATAACAATAAATAAAGCAGATTTGAAATAGAGGAAGGTTGTAAAATAATGGCCAATCACCGTTCTTAGAATCTCTCACCTGACTACCACTATTGCTTTCCTCCTCCCCCCACCCCAATTTCTACTTTGGACACAAAACGTGCGTGTTTGTCTTCGGTCGTGTCTTTAAAAAAAACTATCTTTAATTATTGCTGTAAAAAATACTGAATACAGAACAATCACGGTTATATGTATGCAAAGAAAAATGGAATCGCAGGAAAATGCACCAGTGATAACAGGCGGTATATTACTTTCAGACCTTTCGGATAAAGAATGTGCGTTGTTTCGATTCGTCAATGAGAATAACGTGCTAAAAGTGGGTTTTCGTGCATTCATTGCAGGAAATATTACAGATGAAGGACTTAGTTCTATTTTAAATGAGCGGAAAATTATCGCCTTAAGGGCATGCGACACAGCCAAATACCTACATTACCGACCTCACTTTTTCAATTTTCCGAATTTTTTTTTTATTCTAAGAACTTTTTTTGTAAATAAAATATCGGGCTGAAACTTTGGAAAATGTATGAGAAGGCAATAAACTACGTTTACGTACTTTATTCGAGGAGGAACTTCGCAAAAAATTATTTTCGAAGAAATTAAAACTGGGTGGATTTTTTGAACCTAAATACTTTTTTTATAAGTAAAATATCGGCTTCAAACTTTGAGAAATGCAAGAGCCGACAGTAAAGTACGTTTATGTACATGATTTGAGTATAAAAGATGCAAAAAGCAAAATTCCAACTAAATGTCAACTCCGGTATTCGCGATGGGTACGAAAATGCGAAGTCTGGCGGCCACTAGTCGAGGCTCTATCAGCTGGCTCGTCTACATCTGAAATATGGGGTCCACGCTGTCAAAGATTGATGATGCGGTGTTCTTACAATAATATTTTTTAAAAGTTGTGCCCAGCATAAAAGTTGAGTGAAATATGTTGTTTCAATGTTGAATTATGTAAGTATTGAAATCGTTATTGGCTTCGTTTAGTGGCCGCCAGACTTCGCATTTTCGTGTTCACAGCGAATACCGACCGAACTGGCAACCGTTGTTGACATTTAGTTGGAATTTTTCTTTTTGCATCTTTTATACTCAAATGATGTACATAAACGTACTTTACTGTCGGCTCTTGCATTTCTGAAAGTTTGAAGCCGATATTTCACTTATAAAAAAAGTATTTAGGTTCAAAAAATGCACCCAGTTTTAATTTCTTCGAAAATAATTTTTTGCGAAATTCCTCCTCGAATAAAGTACGTAAACGTAGTTTATTGTCTTCTCATGCATTTTCCAAAGTTTCAGCCCGATATTTTATTTACAAAAAAAGTTCTTAGATTCAAAAAAAAATTCGGAAAATTGAAAAAGCGAGGTCGGTAATGTAGGTATTTGACTGTGTCACATACCCTTAAGGGAGTTGTAGCGCTACGTAGCTAGTCAAAATGAAAACTGTCTTGCATTTGACTTCCGAGGTACCTGATGTGGCAACATCGCCTCGCGCGTGTTAGTATATTTATTAAAATAAGCGTAAGGTGTCATATATTTTGAATAGTGCGCTTAAAACCTACAATACTACAGGGTATCGCGGTGTTGCCACATCTACTACGTAATGGCAAATACATCGTAAAACTTCGATGGTTTCAACGTAAAATTAATTTTTTGTAGCATTTGCGAGTATCCTTCGGACAATATTAAAGAGTGAAAATGTTCACTACATATTTTTTTACTATTAAAAGTTGTTTCATGAAAATCTGTTTGTCAATTACAAAATGGCGAGTAATTCAATGACGTAAAATGTTAGGATGCCATAAGAACACATGTTAAAAGCCCGAATCCAAAATTATTAATTTCTCTTTACATAGGTACCCTAGGCTTATGAAAATTCAACTGCATGTCTTAAACACCATTACGAAGTAATATGCAAAGTTTTATCAAAATCTGTTTGTCAAATCGTTTTTGGCTACAACTCCCTTAATGTGGCCAAATTGCGAAATTGGACTTGCAAGTAAAATGCAGTTTCGACTAAAGAAAAACACGCTTTGGTTAGACAAGGTCGCAGAGGTTATTGGTGTTGGCGGTGAGTACATAAGTCAGCTACCACAACTGTTTACGGCTTTCGGAAAATTTAATATAAAAATCGGGTTTATGTCACCTTCATAGTTTGTACAATTCTATTCTTAAAAGGTTAAATTTCTTCAAACATATCATGTACAAAAATAGATGCAACATTATTTTTTGAGAGCTATTCCGGGGAAAAGAGAAGGATATATTAAAATTAATATTTTCAAATTTGAGCGTAAAAGTAAGGATTATTTAATTTTTCTTAATACGCGATTTTTCCATCCACTAAATGTGCATCGAGACAGGGTCGGCGGAACGTATATGTTATCTGTCTTTTTCGCTCCTTAAGAAGTGTGAATATAAAGGAATTAGAGTAAGCGAGGCACTCGCATGTGAAAAACAAATGACGGTTTTCCACATGCGAGTGTCTCACTCTAATATCTTTACCATCACGCTCCTTGAGAAGCCAGCAAGACAGACAACCTGCGTTCCACCTTTAATTCTAAGCTTTCAGATAATTTTATTTATTGTTTTTAAGGTAATTATTAAATAAAAATGTTTAAAATACACTGAGCTCATGCAGTACTTTCGATGCATATAAACAATTTATAATTATTTTATTTTATTTGAGGATATGTCAAGCTTGCGAAACACATGGGCAAGGAAATTGAAAACAATTGCATTTTGTCCTTTTTCTATTCCCATTGGTAGTCATTTATATTGAGGAAAAATCGCGAATTCATTGGAATACAGATTCTGAATTTTTCTCTATTCTTCTCTTCTTTATTTTCTCACATGCTTGTTTCTGACAAGTTTTGTTATAAGTATAAGGCTTTAGTACATGTAGCAGCGTAATTTACGTACCATCTTTTTTGTCACATAGATTGATTTATTGCTTTAATTTTATTTTACAATTTTATTTTAAAAGTGCAATGGTGGAAAAAATTAACATTTATTTGCATTATAAACTCTAGAAAATTTGAAGTTCTACAATTTAAAAAGTTAAGATTAAACAATAAAAAAAAATCGAGTAAATTAAAGAAATATTTATGAGATTTGAAGAGATTCAAAAAGAATTCTAAACATCAAAAGATTTTACAAAATGAATATATTAAAAATATTTTAATACTAAGAAACATTCCCGAAAATTTATCAAATAGTTTTTGATCTCCTCCAAACTTCTAAAAGTCCTAAAAATATTTTAAAAAGACTCGAACTTTTTCCTAATATTTTGTAAGTTCCTGTAAAATAAAAAAATGTCTCTAAAATCTTCTAGATTCTTTTTTGACACATCTGAAATATTCACAAATCTTTCTTAATTTTCGCAAGAATATTATAAAAATTATATTTATATAAATTTGAAAACAAACTGATAATACTTCTTTTCTTGTCAGTAATTTCAATATTTGTATGACTGAAAAAATATTTGAAAAGCATTTAGTGTTACATCAAAATATTTTTTTATTTATTTCTAGACAATACATCATCTTAAAAAACCTTTTTTTTTATTTAAAAAACGTATATTATGTTTTTAACCCTACGCCGTCCTCGTTACTTTTACTACCTCCGCCGTCCTTGTGGGTTATTCGTGTCCAGCCCTGCTCCATCAATACAGTTTGCGATAAAAAAGTAATTCAAAAAATCTAAGGTATTAGTCCGATCCTTAAATTTATCGTTCAATTGTTTTTAAGCATACATTTTTTTCCGTTTTAAATAATTAAAATATTTAAGTATTTATATCACACTTGAAATATAGACTGGGTCACGAACGACCCACGAGGGCGGCGGAGGGTTATACATGATGCAAAAAATCTTACGTAACTGCGGTGGGGGGGGGGGTCAGAAGGAAAATATACGCTTTGTTACATTGGGGGAGGGGGGTTAAGAAGATCGAAAATAACGTTACGTAATATGTGAAGGCTCCCTTATGCAAATATGTATTTCTATATCAAATATTTATTTAAAATATTGAGAGATATAGTACTGATAAAAATTAAAACATGTTTTTGAAAGAAAACAATTCATAAAAATAAGCCTAATGGTTTCATGAAATAGCAGAATGTTATTTTACACATTTCCATTCGAAGTTTCTACATTTATAATGAAATCGTTTTAAAAATGAAACATTCTAAAAACTAAATATGTATTAAATACGAAATTTATTTTTATTTTATTGAAATCAAGTTTCAAATTTTTAAAATAAAATATTCAAAAAGTTACATTTTATTAACAATTAACACGTGATTTCTTTATTTGAATTAGTTAAAACGATTTGCTTTGAAACAGAAAGGAAACTATCAAATGCTTATACTTGATACTTAATAGTATTTTTTCCTATTTTGAATTTTCCCGCTCTAATGTTTGAAAATTTGGAAACTTTGAAACGTTTCCAAAGTTTCATGAAACTTTTCATTTGGTCAAAGTTTCATGAAACTTTACAACCCTGGGGGGGGGGGGAATTACAGCGGAAATTCGGAAATAATATGTATCCACTTCAAGTTTTAAAAAATTTTGGGGGGGGGGGAGGTGTCAAACCCTGTTTATCTCTCACGTGACTATGGGCTTGGTTCTTCGCTCGCCGAATGTCGGTAAATCTAGAAACACGAAAACATCTCAAGGTTCAATGGGTGATAAATCTTGCCGATATGAAAAATTGTAAGAAGGAAGTTATACAATCTGTGGCCGTTGAATTTTTAAAAGTCACTCATTACGAAAAATCATGACAGATGAAAAGTGAAGAGTCAAATGTTAGAAGTGGGGAATGGGATATAGGAAAATCCGCCCAGTGGTGAGTATATAAATGAATATCTTCTAAATGTTTCACAGTTACTCTTCTGAAAAATCTTCAAGAATAACTTTAGAAATCTCGGTCGCTGAATCTATCCTGCAGCAATGCAGAGCATCATCCTCTCCGTCGCCTGCATGGGTTTCGTTGTTTCAATCGGTAAGTGAAAGATATTTAACCGCTCATGTAGTTAGCATTGAAGATTTCTTCGTAATCTTTTTGTTTACTTATTTTGGAAGTGAGCGCCTTAGACCCACATTTTGACGTAAAGTTGCTCACACTTCAAGAAATGATAAATAATTGGTTATGAATTGAATATTCGTTTGTACTTTATGAATTGAAGGAGGGCCGGATATTTGAAGTATCAATAGTTCATTTGAATTTGTATTGGCACTTCATTGTAAAAAAACCACACAAAAAACGAGCTGCTAAGCACAATTTTACTACCCTTGCTAACAAATATTTTTCCATTGTACACAATTTCATGAATCTTTTTTTTTCTTCATAAACTAGATGCAATGATGAATCCAGAAACACCCAAATATGCACCAGAACCTCTACCATACTATCATTTCGACAACATTAAGCCAGGATGCATCATTTCTATAAAGGTTGCAAATAACAGATTTGAGGAACGTGGATTCATTTATCATATGTCTCCAGAAGCATGGACAAACTGGGGTTATGCTGGTGCACCCATGTCGACAGGGGTAGAGAGCGCTCATCTAAATGTATACGATGTTGGTATGCCTGGTCATCATCGAGATGCAAATAATTTTTTTGGCGCACGGGTGGATTCTTTCCCAAATCCCAAAAAGAAAAAGAATAGAGTAAATCAAGTTACTTTGGAATGCGGAAATTGGGTTTATCCTGTAGAATTACATACGACAGCTGTAAGTTATGAGAAACTGCCCAGTAGAGTCAGAGTACGCGCTCGAGCGCAGGGCGAGGATTATACAATGTTGACTGGGACTCTAAGTCTTGCACCTCAATGGGTTGACGTTCCTCGCCCGTTTCAGTAAAGTTAGCGTGAGAAACAGTGTATCGTCCAAATGTGCCTCATTAGGATTTTAATTGGACATGAATATTATCAAATAAAAATATTGTTCTCCGTAAATGACTCTTGATCTTATTTCAATCTCCTCCATATTTCATATATATTTTTTATTTTCATGTATTTTTGGGTTTTAAACCTTAGAGATATGATTTTTGTCTATAAAATTAAATCTTCATTATCATTGCATTATCTAATTTAAAATAGTTATTTTTAAACACCTCGCCATAAAATTGGAGCAAGATCGATTAATATTTAGAGGTCTCGCTAAGACGATGGAGTTTCCCATTGATTCAACGTGAGGAAAAGTCCGCTTTCTGTAAGTGTAATTTCCACTGGAGATTTGAATTTCCATTTTAAAAATTAATTTTCAACCTCAAAAGAATTAGCTTTCAACGAAAATAAGTTGGATTTTATTATTGATTGATAGTCAAAAGACGCAAAGAAGGAAAAAGGGAAAAAGTGAATTCTTTATTTAGATGCTTTGCTTGTACAGTAAAATCACTAATTTTTATTTTTACAAACATTTCAAAAAATGATTATTCACACCTATATTTTTCGCGTTCGATATTATTGCCTCAGACTAATTTGACGTCATTAATATTCATTAAGAAACAATACAGTTAACTAAAAATGCAAATTCTCTAGAAAACAGTTGATTTTTTGATCCAAAAATAGGAATTTTGAACCAAAAAGTTGATATTCAACTAAATATTTGAATTTTCTACAAAATCGTTGAATTCGAAAACTGAAATAAAAATTGTGTACAAAAAAATTAAATTTTTAACCGAGAAATACGAATTTTTAACATAACAGGTGAAGTTTAAAAACAATGATGAAAAAAATTGGCGAAGTTTCTACAAAACAGTTGGCTTTTCTATGAAAAAATAATTTTTAACTGAATAGTTAAATTTTCTATCAAATTGTCTAAGTACCAAGCAAAAATGGAATTGTCTACATAACGCTGTAATTTTCAACCAGGGAATATGAATATTCAACATGATAGGAAATTAAAAAAAAAGATGACTTTTTAACGAAATTGTTAAACTTTTTACAAAATAGTTAGACGTTCTACAAAAAATTAATTGTAACCAAATATTATAATTATAAAATCAAAGAGTTTTTTTTATACCGAATTAGTCCGAATTATTCTGATTAGGATTTTGTCATTTTTTTTAAATCTGCAACGGAGGAAATTAAAAAAATTGAGAGCAAAGTTTTTCCAATTGTGCGAGATACGGGAAAAAATCGTTATTAAAAAATGTTGAAAGCAAAATATAGAAAAAAGGAAAACTTTTTCAGAGATCTAGAAAGGAATAGTTCGGGTTTAGACTTTTTAACGCAACAAACATATTTTTTTAAAAAAACTAACATCTTATCTGAATTGTTTCGAAAAGCAGCGGATTTTCAAAAAGTTACCTATTCAATTATTCTATTTATTTAATAATTCGATAGCGGGAAACTAATATTTTTTAATCAATCAATATTGAAACAATGAGTAGGAAATATTGTGAAAATGATAAATTGCCTACGAAATCTCCAGAAACGGTTCGTGCTTACAAGCTATTTCATCAGATCAGAAAAATCAGACTTGTTTACACACCTGGTCTAATATAACTTATTTTATTGACGCAAAACTGCTCTGATGTCGAATCACCTCGTGTAAAAATTAAAGCATTTGATATTTTTCAATTTAAAATTCAGAATAATAATTTATATTTTATTATTATTGGGATGCAACATATAATTGAAATACGTTTTATTTCACGAAGGCTTAAAATCTAAGAATGCAAAATTTTTAATTATTCCATTTTTAGGAATGGGAAATTATTATACATATGAAAATTAAATAATTTTGTACGGCTTTCAACTTGAAAAACATGAACCTCCTAATTGTAACTCATTTGCAGATTTAATAAGAAATGAGAATTTGAAGTAAAGCGTAGCAAATCTAGAATAAGATATACTAAGATTGCAACTGCAGAAATCAAAAATAAGAATCCTGTTTCTGTGTTATAAATTACTTTAATAAAAAAAATATACTTAGAAACAATTTAGGAACAATTGTATCAATATTGGTTTATTTTTCTAATTTTAAAACAGAAAAATATAAAAACATCTAATTTGTCACGTTACAAAAATTGATACATGACAAATAGGAAAGAATAGGAATTCATATAATAATTTACTAAGAAATAATTACAAAATGTTGAAAAGCGGCCAAAACGTGGTACACTCTGTTAATATGACATAGTTTTTTGAATGATACGTACACCATCACGGCACAAAAAACAAAAACTACAGTATAATTTATTAACCTTTTTTCATTTTTAAAGAAAAGAGAAAAATAAAATGATGGAGAAAAACAGAATATCTTAATTTACCGGTGAAACGAAATTGTCGGTGCCAACAATAATATTTCTTAGAAATTTCAAAATAAGGTCAAAAAAGAGTCTTGAGAATTTTACGATAAATTTTTTTATTTTCCGCGATTGTCAAAAATGTTGCGAAAACTTTGAGTTTCTCCAGAAGATATTTATGCGTTTTAGCATTTTGAAAACAATTGAAGAATAATTTGAATTTAGGAAAAGGTTTTCAAAAAATTCAACAAAATATTAAAAAATCGAATGATTTTATTCTAGCACCTTATCACCCGGAATATTGAAGTTAGTTGTAGAATGAAAAACAATAGATATTCTCCGTAGTAATTTTTTTTAATGTATCGCATAATTTACTCAAAAAAAAAAATCTTTCTCTCTGATATATTCTGTGACCGTACTTGTATACCATGTCTAATTTTACATGGATTACAAAAATTGTATGTAAAATATTTTTCATAAAATGATTGAAAGTATAATGTATCAATTTTATTGTTTAAATCCACATATGTTTTATAAGTAATAATACAAAAACGAAGTTCTAAAAAATTCTGTAAAACCACATAAAATTTTTTTTTATTTCTCATAAAGTCAATCGAAGACTTTAAAATTCCTTACAAAATTAAGAATCCTGAAACTTTTTGAGCATCTTGAAAATTCTTCGGAAATACAATAGAAAAAATCTTAAATCTTAAAAATCCTTTCAAATTATTGAAATCTATTCAAAAAATTTCTTGGAATCTTTTGAAATATCCTAAAAGATTTCAATAAAATTCTGAAAGTGACTGTTTCACTATTCTAGACAGAATTGTAGTTCTTCTTATAGAAATTCCCTGACTTCTGACATTTTTCCTAATCTGCGGTCACCCTGGTTTCATTAGGACATATATATTATCAAGGTTTCCACAAAACTTCAATTTAAAAATTCCCTGGCCATTAATATTTAAAGACCAAAATTCTGAACTTGCACTTTTTTACATGTAGAATCTTTCATAATAGGATTAAAACAAATTTGAATTCATACATTTGCAAAATCCAGGCTACTCCAGCCTAATTTGCTTGAAAAAAAGTGAAAGAGTGACATATTTGAACAAAAAGATTGACCAAAAGCGATTAATTCGCAACCCGAAAAGTTTTTAATGTCCTTTTGAATTTCAAAGAATTTCAAGAAACTCGATGAAATTTATAAAAATTTCAGGTGAATTTTAACGAATTCAGGATAATTTCATAAGGCCTCAAAACAATTCAACTTGAATTCAGGAAGATTGGAAAAATCCCAAAAATTTCCCTGATTTCAGTTAAAGTGGAGTGAATTTAGTGAAATTTGAAAGAAATGAAGAATATGAAAAAATGCATTGAATTCAGTAAGTTTGAAATGAGTTTAGAAAAATTCTAGGAAAATTCAAACGAATTTGAGGAAGTGCCGCCTTCAAGATGAATTAAACAAAAACTAAAGAGAAGTAAAAAAAAATACATTGAATTTAGTCAAATTAACTGAATTTTGATAAATATACGTATACCATTAAGCCATTTCCCTTTCGGGGTAGGCGTGACACTACCCGATTCGGGTAGTGTTTCTAGGTTGATAGCTTGTAGTAAATAACTACAAGTGTGGGCTCACCACACCCACGATGTGCCAACAGCACTCAGTTTTCTCGAATGGTCACCCATCCAAGTGCTAACCGCGCCCAACGCTGCTTAACTTCAGTGATCTGACGAGAACTGGTTTTTTCAGCGTGGTATGGCTGTTGACGTGAATTAAAAAAAAATCCAGAACATTCTGCAGAATTCAAAAGAATTTATACGAATTCAGGGTGTGCTCCAAATGAAATCTCGCGAAATTCTATCAAATCTGACGACACTTCTTAAAATCCTTGACATTTATCAAAAAACCTTGAGAGATTTTAAAATCCTTCAAAAACAGAGAAATCCTCGGAAATTTGATAAAATCCCTTGTAATCATTAAAAATATCATGAAATAATAAACTAATGAAAACAAAATCATATTAATTCAAAATTTTAGTTATAAATTACTTTTTAATATTTTTAAATTCCCTAAAATATTTCAAATTCTTTGAAAGCTCTGGAAAACACTTAAAACTTTGTGAAGTTCTTGAAAATCCCTTGAAATTTTTGAAAATACCCTTGGATATTTAAAATCATTCAAAATCTTTTAAAATGCCTTGAAATTTATTGAAGATCTTAGAAATCCATTTTTATGTGAGAAGTTGTAGGCTCCGGAAGCTACGATCATGGTTCTTTAAAGCAACCAATCCCGACGCACCTGGAACGTGTACGTCATCCGCTTCTGCTCCTTCTGTCCTAGAAGGTAAGCAAGAGCGGGAAATTTACGCGAGAAAACATCGGGCAACACTGTTCCTTGGAGTCAGGTCTCTAGCCGCGGATGATCTTACGCGGCAGACGGGACAGTTGGAGATGAAGTTTCACCTCTGGATACTTTTTTAGAGCTACCAATCTTTTTAGAATGTTATGAGGAACAGTGTTGACGGACCAGATGAAGTGATCCCAGAAGAACAGCCTTTTGCATCCGATTCGCGATGGAATAAGCCTGACGCTGGCAAGGCGGAATCTTGTTGAGTTGGCTAATAAATGAAGCTTTCATACCTCCAAGACAGCCGATTATGAGAACTACAAGATGGACTTTGAAGCCTTGGTAGAGCCTGCTCAGCTCGAAAAGAAGTGCTTGATATTTCGCCCGTTTTTCTTCCTCCTTTGCCATGATATTACCATCGGCTGGTGCCGAGAATTCAATCACGTAAATGATCTTGTTCTTCAGATCTTGGAGGACAATATCAGGCTTCGTAGCACTGATACGTTGAGTGGTGGTGAATGAGAAATTCCAGTAGATCTTACACTGATTATTCTCCACAACGGACTGGAGTTCCCCCTGAGCGTATGGCAAGACGGGCAATAGGTCAACACCATAGAAGTGCCTCAGATGGTAATATAACACTTTTAGAGCCGCATTGTGTCTCTCTATGTACCCATATCGTGCATATTTTGAGCATCCACTGAGAACATGTCCAAGTGTTTCTGGCTCTTGCTTGCACGCTCGGCAGTTGGTATCGCCTACAGGTATATTCATTATGCGCTCGCGGTAAACTAAGGTGTCTATAACGCCATCTTGACAAGCAAAAAGAAATCCCTTAGTCTCCGATTTTAATCCAGCAGACTTGAGAAATATGTTGGACAGACCCATCGAGAGCTCTTCTCTACGTATAATGCCGCAGAATTTACCATGAAGGGGCTTGTCAGTATGTTCTCTTAGTAGAAGCGTATGTTCTGCTTCTTGTACACGACTTTTGAGCACCAAAGGTGTTAGTGATGCTAGGCCATGTGTAGTGTCGCTGGAATCAAATGGAAGGCCAAGCTCCTCTGCAGCCTTATCTGCGGCACGATATAGGAACGCCGCAGCATTGACGACTTCATGTTGATGTACTAGTCACATAAGAAAATCTGTGCTATTTAGAACTGAGCAGGCTGTAGCCAGAACCGTTCTTCGATGAAGACACTCCAAGTTTAGCAAGCCTCTACCCCCTTTATCTCGAGGGAGGTATATTGGAGGTACGGAAGATCGACGATGATGACATCGATTGATTGTCGTCAGCTTGCGTGTGCTTCGGTCAAGTTGCTTCAACTCGTCGACGTTCCATTCTACTGCACCAAAAGTGTAGAGCAGTATAGGAACGGCCAGCATATTGGTCGCCCGGATCTTATTCTTTCCAGATAATTCGGAAGCGCAAATTCTTCTGAGAGTTTGACGATACCTTTTTTCATTATTTGAAGTATCATTAATTTAGAGATGCACGCCGAGACGAGAATTCGAGATATTTTTGTTGTCGAGAACTTTTGGTTTTCAATTGTTTAATCTCATCCTGTCCCGACTTAAATATGCAAGCAAGATTGGGCAAGATTTTCGATAATGTTTATATTTTGAGTTTGATATTTCGCGTAAATCTAAAAAATAAGGTAGCAAAATTTGAACATTATGGAAGTGGAACCACGACGGATAAGAAGGCCGAAAAGAACCATCGTTAATTTGGAGCTCATCAAAGTAATGATTTGATACTAAATCAAGTAATTAGGCATAATAATTGTACAAAACTTAATCACTTTATTGATAAAACCTCAGGTTTGAAAATTGTAAACAAATTGAAAACTCAAAACGGTAGAAAATATGAAGGAACTAGTCCAATCAGAAATCAAATTCATTTTAGTAACAAAATTATGTATAGCACAATAAAGCAAATTAAAATATATGGTAAATGTCCCAGTAATTCATATTTCCCAAATTCGGATGGATATTTTTTATATTTACGCGAGATGTCAAACTTTCAATTTTATCGAGAATCTTACCCGATCTTGCTCGTTTTCCGAGATTCTCGACCAAAATCACGAGATACGGGACAACTTCTCGCTTTCGTCAGTCGGAATGGTTCCCGAAATCGATATTTCCTTGTCTCGTCCCGCCCGAATGCATCTCTACATTAATTAAATAATTACGGCAATAAAGTTCCTATTTTACTAATTTCCTAGCACTCAGTCTGCAATCATTATATTTTTTTCGTAACACATGCACGGAATGTTCTATTTTTGAGGCATGTATAGCGCGCGGGAAGTGACCAATTCTGAAACTGTATTAAAAAGCAGCTATAAAAAGACTTTTTGTAATTGCTGCGCTTGCGCACTCTGAGCAAGATGACTTTTTATAGCTGCTGCGCTTGAGCACTTAAGGCAAAATCACTTTTTCTAGCTGCTGCGAAGGCGCACTCCAATCCCAAATTACTTTCCAAGTGAGCTGGGATCCAGTATAGCAACATAACCTCACTACTGGCTTTAGGTGTCCAACACTTAACCACTCGCACTCCTGAAACTGATACCACTCTGGAAACACCAGTTCTCGTAAGATCACTGAAGTTAAGCACTGTTGGGCGCGGTTAGTACTTGGATGGGTGACCATCCAGGAATACTGCGTTGCTGTTGGCCCGTCGTGGGTGTGGTGGGCCCACATTGGTAGTAAATATCCACCTAGAAACACTACCCGAATCGGGTAGTGAGGCAATGAACTTTCGAGTTCAAACTGCTAATCAATTTTTTTTTTTTTTTTTACACATCACAATCCATCCCTGTCTATTCCTTCGCGGTAGTGTATCTGGTGTATCGTGTGCGAACAACTACGATCAGCTGATGGTATGTGCTGTCAAATTACCGTTTCATTCTAGCTCTTCTAGCTCTCTAATTATTTTACTAATATTGAAAATAAAAAAATTAGGGAAGCTTCACTTCGATTTTGTACATTTTTATTGATTATCAGTTCTATTATTGTTAATTTTGTAAAATAATTCAAAAATTACCCCGACTAAGGGAAAGTGTTGAATTATTTTTGTCAATATATTTTTCAAACTCACTTTAAGTTTTTATTTTTCAAAAGTTGGAAAGAAATCAAATAAATTTCTTATTATTATTGTTTCTAAAATCAAAGACTCCATGCATTTGTTACAAAAAATATCGTGTGTAACAAGTGCAGAAAGAAGGCAGTTTTATCTCTTGTGAATTTTGCTGTACTTGCCATCTCGGACAGCAAACTTCACTCCAAACTTACACATTTACAGCAAACTTCACAAATTTCCGGTTCGCTGGGTTAACAATTTTTTCGGGTACGTGGAAAGTTTCCTGTGTTTGAGAAACGAACATGAATGTGCAACTTTTTCAGCCTTATTGAAACAACAGAAATGACACATATTGAGAGAAAAAGAAAAATCATTTACAAAATTGATCTATTTTACCTTGCTTTATTGACGTTAAAAATAATCTCTTCTCTAATATCACGAATCCAACTTGCGTTGATTCCCTCGTTACATATTTAATTTTTGTAATCCAGCAAACCGCTTCTTCGAAATAATTTTCCTTATTTAGCCAAAATGAAACATCAGAAAATTGTATTATTGAAAATCGCAATCGTTCAAAATAGTACGATTCAAGCTAAATTCGAAGAAAAACTAAATTTCTTAGTATTTGAATTTGAAAGTAAGCGAAGGAAAATGTAGAATCTGAAGACATTTTTATCTACAAAATATTCAGCAATATTTTTAAATCTCTTAACACTTTGTATGGCTCTTGAAACTTCCTTAGATCTTTTGAAAATATCCTTAGATATTCAAAATTCTTTAGAATATCCGACTATTCTTGTCTTAAAAACCAATCTAAAAACACTTTGATTTTCTAGTTAAATCATTCGAAATTACGGACACTATTCCATTTTTTTTATTAATTCAGCTATTTTGTTTCAAAATCATTTTTTGTTTGCTAAAAATTCCACTTTCTTGGTATAAAATCAATCTTTTTGGTTCAAAAGTCCTTTCTTTAGCTGAAAATTTAAGCAATTTGTTGAAAAATCTTTTTATTTGTTTAAAAATTAATTTTTCTACTGAATATTGAACTATTTTATTTTCAGTTGAAAATTCATCTTTTTGAAAACAGTTGATTTTTTCTGCTGTAAAGTCAACAATTTTAGTGGGCATTAAGTCTTTTGTAGTATTTTCATATTAAACTCAATTTATTTCTATATGAATGGTCTTTCTGGCTTGTAGAATCATAATTTTGCAACATATTCTCTTTCCTTATTGACTGAAAAATCTTTCTCGATTAATAATTTAACTAGTTTTTTAGAAATTCGTATTCCTTCTCGTAGAAATTGAACTGATTTTTGTTAAAGAATAAAAATATTTTCTATTCTTAAATATATTTTATATAACATTTATGTTTATTTATTTAGATTATATTGTGAACAATGCCAAACATCAATGCCAAAGCCAACGGCCATACCACGCTGAAAACCCCAGTTCTCGTCAGATCACTGAAGTTGAGCAGCGTTGGACGCGGTTAGTACTTGGATGGGTGACTATTCAAGAATACTGAGTGCTGTTGGCACATCGTGGGTGTGGTGAGCCCACACTTGTAGTTATTTATAACTACAAGTAAACTATCCACCTAGAAACACTACCCGAATCGGGTAGTGTCACGCCTACCCTAAAAGGGAAATGGCTTAATGGTATACATACATATCATTAGAAATTATTACCACATTGGAAAATATTGTAAGAAAAGCAAAATATTACTTTAAAATTCATGAAAAAAATATTTTAATTGAAAAATACGGAAAATATCAATTACTTGGCATTGTTTTTCAATCTTCTCTAAATTACAATTTTTTTTGAATCGTTTAAAAACTGCTAAAACTTCTAAATATCTTTCAAAGCAACTTGAAGTTTTCTCAACATTTTTCAAAATCCTGCAAAATTATAAAATTTGTCGTGAAACCTTCCATATTCTTTTTTGGCAAATTTTGTAATCTCTAAAAATTAAAATTTCATCCTCTAAACTAAACCTATCTCAGTTTGAATTTTCTAAGAAATCTTAATGTCGGTAACGACAATTTCGTTTTATTGGTAAATTGAGATATGCTAAGCTTTTTTCAATAATTCTATTTTTCTCATCTTTTAAAAAATGAGAGAATAATTACAAATCATCGCGTGGTAGCAAAATGTTATGAACAGAATTATTTCACAATATTAAAAAATCATTTACAACTAAAATTTTCTCTTTAAATGATAATTTTAAAAAATATTTATGAGTATATTGTATCATTCATAAGAATGGTGTGAATTTGTGTGAAAAGAGTACTGCTTCAATTACCTAGGGGATAGTTTTTTTATAAGGAAAACTACATTTTTCAAACTCTTGTCAAACATATTTTATGTGATTTTCATTAGTTTTCCTATGTGAAAACTGTTTTTTTTTTAAACATAAGAGATTGTGACATCAATTCTAACGAATTGAATCAATTATTGCTTTTCCTTGAAAGTGAATCATTAAAAATATCTCAGAAGGGCTAGCTTGATGCTCTGAATATTTTTTTTAATCTAAATATTATCTCTGCGACTTACTCGAAATTATTCTTCCAAATAAAGAATCTCTGTGAATTTTTTCAGAAATCTAAAGTAGTTTTTTTGTTTTAATTTTCGTGAAATCTTTTTAAATTCCTAAAAAGCTTATTTTTTCGCAATCTTCAAGAATTTGCATTTTGTCCTAAACTTTGTTAATTTTTAAATTGTTTGTCAATTGTTTATAAACTTCTAAGCCTGATCAATATCTTTTAAAATAACCGGAATTTTTCCTAATTTTTTTTTCATTCTGCAAAATTAGAAGAAAATTGCCCTAAAATCTTCAAAAATCGTTTCTGACAATTCCGGAAATCTTTTGAGATATTCTCTTTGAATTTATTGCAGAAAAAAACATTAAACATTTTTTTTAGGAATCTCAAGGAGATTGTTTTATTCTTTTGAAACCTTTTACAGTTCGTGAAAAGCTTCTTTTTGATAACCATTCGAAATGTTTTGAAATATTTTTTCATTTTCTTCTGAAATTTATTTTCCAACATAGAAAGTCATTTTCACAGGAATTTTTGGTTCAGAAGTCATTTGTTCTCCTGAAAATTGAAGGATTTTGTTAAAAATTCGTTTTATTTGTCTGAAAATTAATTTTTCTACTGAAAATTGAACGATTCTATTTCGAGTTGAAAATTGATCTTTTGGAGAAAAATTAATGTTTTTGGCTTCAAAAATCTTTGTTGAAGTTTCATATTTAACTAAATTTATTTATATAAAAATCGTCTTTTTGGCTTAAAGGATCATGATTTTGGATCATATTCCCTTTCTTCATTATCTGAAAAATCTTTCTGGATTAATAATTCAACCAGTTTTTCAGAAATTCGTATTCTTTTTCGGGAAATTTCAACTGTTTTTTACTTAAAAATAAAAATATTTTTGGATCTAAATATCAACTACTACACTTTTCATTCAGGATTCATATTTTTTAATTAGAAATTTAGTTGTTTTTTTCAATTCATTTCTATTCAGAGGGTTAGTTAAAAATTATCTCTTTGGTTGGATATTAAACAATTTGTCAGAAAGTTTTTTTAAAATAATTTTTTCACCTAAAACTTATCCTTTTTGATTGAGTAATACGTCATTTGTCGACCACACCTAATGTTAAGTATCAAAATATTTGTAAGGAATGTTTTAATTCACTTCAAGATACTTTACACAAATATAAGTAGCGGCAAAAAGTAGGATCTCTTATATAAAGAAAACCCTATTAAGACGTTAATTTAAGTCCTTATAGAATCTTGAAACAAAATATTTTTTAATTAATGTATAGAATTCCTGAAAATAAAACAAGAATTCAACGATCAAATTCGGACAAACACCACAAAATGTTCCTATTGCAATTCCTAAAAAAAAAAGAAATTTGTTTCTTTGCACAAAAATAAAAAAGAGGAAACACATTTAGTTGTCAGATATCGAGGAGATAGCGTCGATTATTTCTTCGGTGTTCCTACCTGCTCTAATTTTTCTTCCCTTGGTAAGGGTGCTGTGTGAGCACCGAAACGTTGGTGAATATTTTGCATGCTGTCATATTGTGATTTGATAATAATAAAAATAAAAAAGACGAAAGAAATAAAAAAAAGAGAAGGAAGGGGATGTGGTTGGTTGCATTCTCATTTTTCTTTCCTCTTTTTATTTTTGTGCAAAGAAACAAATTTCTTTGTTTTTAGGAATTGCAATAGGAACATTTTGTGGTGTTTGTCCAAATTTGATCGTTAAATTCATGTTTTATTTTCAGGAATTCTATACATTAACTTGATTATTGGACGTTAAATGGGATTTTGAATTTGATTTTAATCTAATTTGAAATTCTTAGATTTCATATTTTTAAATGTTGTAAACAAAATATTATGAAAATCTTGCATGAATTATTAAGGTTTGAATGAAGTTTTGTTTTGCTTTTGTTTAATATATATATTTTTTTGACAGTGGGGTAGGTATTAATGTTTTGGGTTGTTTTGAAGGAATGAACTTTATTATTTGCAGTAAGCTAAAAACCAGCTCAAACCTATGATATAGTTTTTCTTGTACTTATTTCTGGGGTTTCCTTTGGGTAAAGTTTTGTTAGTGTCAGGGAGAGGGTTTATTTTGTAGAATTATTTTTAGATATTTTGGGGCTTTCAAGAATAGCCAAAAGTTATGATACGCTTACATTTAGGCTAAGTGCATAATTTATCTTAAGCATAGGTTTCAGAAGATGGAGGTTCTTTCTTAGAAATTAATTTTTGCAGTTTTCAAAAGTCGAAAAGTAGCCCAAAAGTTTAACAGAAAGAGAATGTTGAAATTCAATTATGAAGCATGGTCGCTATTTCCAGTTTAGCTAGACTCACAGAAAATATTTGTTCTACGCGAGGACGAAGCAGGAAAAATTTATCGGAGGGTGATTTGAATAAGGAAAATATTTCAAGGTGGGAGGGGGGGGGGTTGGAGCTGCAATGCGGAAATTATATGTATATTATGTTCATGTTCCAAGAATTTCGGGGGTGGGGGTCAAACTCATTTTATCTCTCACGTGACTATGGCCTTGATTCTTCGCTCGCCGAATGTCGGTGAATCTATGTACGCAAACATCTGAAGGTTCAATGGGTAATAAATCTTGTCTATATGAAAAATTGTAAGAATGAAGTTACACAATCTGTTGCCGTTGAATTTTGAAAAGTGGGGAATGGGATATAGGAGAATCCGCCCAGTGGTGAGTATATAAATGAATATCTTCTAAATGTTTCACAGTTACTCTTCTGAAAAATCTTCAAGAATAACTTTACAAATCTCGGTCGCTGAATCTATCCTGCAGCAATGCAGGGCATCATCCTCTCCGTCGCCTGCATGGGTTTCGTTTCAATCGGTAAGTGAAAGATATTTAACCGCTTATATAGTTAGTATTGAAGATTTCTTCGTAACCTTTTTTTTTACTTATTTTGGAAGTGAGCGACTTAGACCCACATTTTGACGTAAAGTTGCTCACACTTGAAGAAATGATCAATAATTGGTTCTGAATTGAATATTCGTTTGTATTCAATGAATTGAAGGAGGGCCGGATGGAAGTTAGATATTTGAAATATCAATAGTTCATTTAAATTTGTATTTGTACTTTATTGTAAAAAATCCAAACAAAAAACGAGTTGTTAAGCCCAATTTCACTACCCTTGCTGACAGGTATTTTTCCAGTGCACAAAAATTCATGAATCTTTTTTTTCCCCTTATAAACTAGATGCAATGATGAATCCAGAAGGACAAAAATATGCACCAGGACCTCTGTCACCCCACCATTTCAAAAACGTTAAGGAAGGGTGCATCTTTTCGATAAAGGTTAAAGGTAACAATTTTGAGGAACGTGGAGGAATTTATCATTTGTCACCTACCGAGTGGACACACTGGGGTTATGCTGGGACACCCTTGTCGGCAGGAGTGGAGAGCGTTCATCTAGATGTTTTTGATGTTGGTAGGCCTGGTAAGCATCGACGACCAAATACTCATTGGGGCGCACGTGTGCAATCTTGGCCAAATCCCAAAAACAAAGTGAATACAAGGGATGAAGTTAATTTGGAATGCCCAGATTGGCATTATCCTGTAGAATTACATACGGAAGATATAAGTTATGAAAATCTGCCCACTAGAGTGAAAATACGCGCTAAAGAGGGCAATCATTATAAAATATTGTGGGGGACTCTAAGTCTTGAACCGCAATACCGTCCAGTTCCTCTCCCGTATTAGTTTTAGCATGAGAAACAGTGTCTCGTCCAAATGTGCCTTATTAGGATTTTAATTGGACAGAAATATCATCAAATAAAAATATTATTCTCCGTAAATGACTCTTGATTTTATTTCAGTCTCCTCCATATTTCATATACATATATTTATTATTTTTATGAATTCTTGGCTTTTAGACCTTAGAGACATGATCTTTGTCTATAAAATTAAATCTTCATTATCACTGCATAATCTAGTTTGAAATAGTTATTTTTAAACACCTCTCCATAAAATTGAAGCAAGATAGATTAATATTTAGAGGTCTCGAAAAAGACCATGAAGTTTCCCATTGATTCAACGTGAGGAAAAGTCAGCTTTCTTTAAATGTAATTTTCAATAGAGATTTAAATTTTCAGTTAAAAAATTAATTTTCAACCCACACAGAAACTAGTTTTGAGTTTGAAAAATTAATTTTCAACCATAATTCTCAACCAAAGATATATTAGTGGAGTTTTCCATTCAAAAGAATTAGCTTTCGGCGAAAAAAAGTTGCATTTTCTTATTGAATTCTATTAATGGATTATTATAAAAGCTAAAAACGAGAAAAAGGTGGAAAAGGGAGAGCTTTTTGGAAAATAGGAGAAAAAAGGATTTCTTTTCAAAAGACGCAAAGAAGGAAAAAGGAGAAAAAGTAAAGACTGTATTTAGATGCTTTGCTTGTGCAATTGTTAAGATTGAGTTAGCAAATCAAGAGATCTTATATTCTTAAATTGGGAGAGAAAAAATTATTATTTCTAGAAAACAGTTGAGTTTTTTATCGAAAAATATGAATTTTGAACCTAAAAGTTGATATTCAACGAAATAATGGAATTTTCTACAAAATTGCTGAATTCGAAACCTGAAATACAAATTTTGTACATAATAATTGAATTTTTAATCGAAAAATACGAATTTTCAAAATAACAGGTGGAATTTAAAAAAAAAATGATGAAAAAAATTGTCGAAGTTTCTACAAAACAGGTGGTTTTTTATGAAAAAATAAATTTGAACTAAATAGTTAAATTTTCTATTACATTGTCGAAGTACAGATCAAAAAGACAATTTTGTACAGAATACTGGAATTTTTAACCAGAGAATATGAATATTTAACATGATAGGGAAATTTTCACCAAAAATGATGACTTTTTAACGAAATTGTTTAAGTTTTTACAAAATAGTTAGATGTTCTACAAAAAATTAATTGTAACCATACAGTAGAATTATAAATTCAAAGTGTTTTTTTTTTTATAACAAAAACTTTGTTTTAATTATTCTGATTAGGATGTTGTCATTTTTTTTAAATTCGCAAGGGAAAAAATTCAAAAAATTGACAGCAAAGTTTTTTCAATTGTGCGAGATACGGAAAAAAGTCAAAATGAAAGTTGTGGCTTTCCAGGAGACCAGCAAAATGTTCATTTCAGTTTTTTGATAGTTCGCACCATTCTTTTAGTATCTCTAAAATTATACATAGTTATTAAAAAAATTTTAAAGCAAAATATAGAAAAAATGGAAAACTTTTTTTAGAGATCTAGGAAGGAATAGTTTGGTTTTAGACTTTTTAATGCAATAAAGATATTTTTCGAAAAAACTAAGATCTTATCTTAATTGTTTCGAAAAATAGTGGATTTTTAAAAAAATTACAGAATTAATTATTCGAAACATTGAGTAATTTGATAGAAAGAAACTAATATTTTTGAATCAATAAATATTGAAACAATCAGTAGGAAATATTTGTAAAAATGATAAATTGCCTACGAAATCTCCAGAAACAGTTCGTGTTTACAAGTTATTTCTTCAGTTGAGAAAAATCAGCCTTGTTTACACACCTGGTCTAATATACCTCATTCTATTATGGCAAAACTGCTCTGATTTCAAATCGTCTTGTGTAAAGGTTAGAACATTTGATATTTTCAAATTTAAAATTCAGAATAATAACTTATATTTTATTATTATTCGGATGCAACATATAATTTAAATACGTTTTATTTCACCAAGGCTTAAAATCTAAGAACGTGAAATTTTAAATTATTTCATTTTTAGAAATGGGAGAATTATTCTACATATGAAAATTAATTAATTTTGCATGACTTTCAACTTGAAAAAAAGGAACCGCCTATTGTCTCTTATTTGCAGATTTAATAAGAAATTAAAATGTGAAGCAAGGCGTAGCAAATCTAGAATAAGATATACTAAGATTGCAAATGCAGTAATCAAAAATAATCCTGTTTCTGTATTATAAACTACTTTAATAAAAAAAGAAAATACTTTTAAAAAATTCAGGACCAATTGTATCACTATTTATTTATTTTTATAATTTTAAAACAGAAAAATATAAAAACATCTAATTTGTCTCGTTACAAAAATTGGTACATGACAAATAGGAAAGAATAGAAATTCATATAATAATTTACAAAGAAATAATTACAAAATGTTGAAAAGCGGCCAAAATTTAGTACACTTTGTTAATATGACATAGTATTTTCAATGACATGTATACCATCACGGCACGAAATAGGAAAACTAGAGTATAATTTATCAACTTTTTCTCATTTTTAAAGAAAATAGCAAAATCAAATTATGGCAAAAACAGAATATCTTAATTTACCGGTAAAATAAAAATTGTCGGTGCCGACAGTAATATTTCTGAGAAATTTCAAAATAAGGTTTTAGTTTAAAACACTATTTTCATTTTTTGCAGATAACAAAATGTGTCAAAACGATAAATTTTTTTTTGTTTTACACGATTTTCAAAAATTTTGAGAAAACTTTGAGTTTCTCCAGGAGATATTTAGACGTTTTAGCATTTTGAAAACAATTAAAAAATAATTTGAATTCAGAAAAGGTTTTCAAAAACCTTAACAAAATATGTACAAATATTTTTATAAAATTTCAAAAGGTTGAGAAAATTCTCAAAAAATTGTGGAAAATTGTATGGCATTTTAAAAAAAATTTCAGGAAAAAATCGAATGATTTTAGTCTAACACCTTATCACCCGGAACACACCAGAGTTATTTGCACAGATTGAAGTTAGTTGTAGAAAGGAAAACCATAGATATTCTGCGTAGTTTCTGAAGTCAACAATTTTTTCATAAATTTAAAGTAACATTTTGCTTTTCTCATAATATTTTCATACATTGGGATATGGTGTTCATTTGAAAAACACATTTATATACAGACTGAGAGCGGGACATTTAGTAAAATAAGAACTTTATTACGGTATTTATATATTTAGTGAATAAAACTACAAATATTGATGAAAATAATGTTATAATTTTAATATTTCAAGTCCCGAAAAGCAGATATTGCACGCGCAATATTTTTTTTAGGAAACAGAATAAACGAAATACTTATTTTTTCTATGTTATTGATATATTGTTAATGTTGCAAAATATCTGTATAAAATAATTAGAAGGAAACACAGGATGATATCTGCAGCCTCCAATAAGAAGCTACTTTTCACTTTTTTTCTCTGTTAAAGGAGTACATAATGGATTTCTCATATCTTATTTGTAAGTAAATTCTGCCGTCATTATCATCTGGAAAAAATTGTGAATATAATTATAATTTAATTCATTAAAATTGGCTCTCAAATTTATTTAACACATAACTTATTCGTACATTATATTGACGCCATAATTTTTTTTTTATTTCATGAATTAAAAGAAATGTTATTTCTATAAAAAATTGTGAATTTCGTTATAACATGTATATGAGTATATAAATTTCAATTTTATAAATGCTACGAAAAATATGAATTTTCATTATTATATAAGATGTACAAAATTGAAGAAAATAAATGATCCATAGCATAATGGCAGTAATTACCAATATTTCAGTTTTGAAGAAATATGATAACAAATTTTTAAGTCGTCTATTTGCTCGGCAGTTATTGCCTTTACTCTATAGTAATTCATTCGCCACTAATATTTTATCCTGCATTGAGAGATATAGTGAATTTTTTTCATCAAAAATTAATTTTCTAATTTTTATCATAAATGATGCAAGCTATTGCGAAAAAGTAAAATGTATTTCAGTATAACTTTTTTATACGTGAACACTTTTATCGTATTTGTTATTGTTTACTTAAAAATTAGTAAATTATTTTTTATAAGAAGAAAATTATCCTGCCTATAGAACATTCCAGGCTTTTATAAACGTAAAAGTCTCTTTCTTATTAAAAGCTAGATTAAACAAAAAATTTTCCAAAAATTATAATTTTTTTCCTTCTGCGAAAATCGGTTTTTAATTTTTTTAGAATAATTTTTTTAACGTATCGCATAATTTACTCAAAAAAAAAAAATTTCTCCCTGATATGTTCTGTGACTGAACTTGTAGAACATGTCTAATTTTACGTGGATTCTTTCTATAGACAAAAATTGCATGTAAAATATTTTTCAAAAAATGATTGAAAGTATAATGTATGAATTTTATTGTTTAAATCCACATATGCTATATAAGTATTAATACGTTGCACAAAGTATTTGCTTTACATGGTCGGACTTAAGTCGATTTTTATATACTATTTTTATGAAGCATTGTTTTCACCTGATAGTTTAATTTTTTTATGAGGTTCTTCCTCGTTATCATTGTTTAATTGTCGTTTCAAAATGAAGATAATATCTTCCATTTATAAAAATATTAAATTTTAAAATTTAACTGCTCCATTTGTGGTTAAAAATACTTGCAATTTTTAAAAACACCCTAAAATATTTCCAATCCTTTGAAATTCTTTCAAATTTTTAAATAAGAAAAAAATTCTTCGATTCTTTAAAAAGCACTTCAAACTTTTTTAAGCTTTCGAAAATGTCTTGGCATCTTTGAAATACTCTAAAAATTCTCAAATCCTTTACAATTTTTTGAAATTCCTTTAAATATAACATTTCCAATCCTTTGAAATTTCTTTAAATTCTTGAAATAAATTCGAAATTCCTTCGAATATTTAAAAATTCCCTAAAATCATTCAAGTTCTTTGAAGTCTTCAAAATCAGTTGAAACTTTTTAAAGCTTTCGGAAATGAGAATCTCTTAAAATCAGCTGATATCAGTTAAATTACTGAAACCAATTGAAAATTCCTTGCAATCTTTTAAAATGTCCTAAAGATTTATTTTTAATATTTTAAAATCACTCGAAACTTTCTAAAGTTTCTGAAAATACCTTGTCATCTTTTAAGATACTTTAAAATATTCCAAACCGTTGAAAATCTTTTGACATTCTTTCAAATTATTGCCATCTCTTTCAAATGCCTTGGTTTCTTTTCAAATTCCCTAGAATATTTCCAGTCCTTTAAAATCTTTTATAATACCTCAAAATATTTCAAATTCTTTGAAATCTTTGGAAATTCCTTGCAATTTTTGAAAGCTCTTGAAAATGACTTGGATTACAAAAAATACGCTACAGTCTTTAAACTTCTTTGAAATATCCCTTCAAATTATCAAAATAAATTCCTTAAAGTATCGGTGATTCTTTTTAAATACAAGTGTCCCTTAAGAGCGTAGAATTGCTTACTTTGAACATCTTAAATTATAAAATATTTGATCTGTAGACGTACACAGATCTCTGACATACTTCTATTCAAACCGAAAAAAAAATTATTCGAATATGTCACGGTAAGGAAATGGAGATTTTGATCCTATATGTAAAGTAGAACTATGTAAAGCGTACACGAGTTTCACAAATGGTATTTAATATTATAAATATAATTGAATTATAATAAAAATCACAGTCACAGAGCGTAAAAATGATTCATTTGAAAATTTCTTGTTTGCGTAAAAAGTTTAAAATCAGATTACCATCACAATTGAGGTTATGGTTCATTACTCTCCTTATAATATACGAGACTATTATGTGCGCGCGCTACTTTTGTAATAATTTGTCTAATTTACTCAATTTTAGAATAACTATGTATTTTAAATTTAAAATTTTTTAATTAGAATGTAATCAAATTCAAAATCCCATTTAACATCCAATACTCAGGTTGATGCATAGAATTCCTGAAAATGAAAAAAGAATCTAACGATCAAATTTGGATAACCACCACAAAATGCTCCTATTGCAATTCCTAAAAACAAAACAAAATAGTTTCTTTGGACAAAAATAAAAAAGAGGAAAGAAAAATGAGAAGGCAACCAACCAAATCCCCTTCCTCCTCTTTCTTATTCCTGTCGTCTTTTTTATTTTTATTATTATCAGATCACAATATGAAAGCATTTATAATATTTACCAACGTTTCGGTGCTCACACAGCACCCTTATCAAGGTAAGAAAAATTAGAGCAGGTCGGAACAGCGACGAAACTACGACGCTATCTCCTCGATACCTGATATCTAAGTGTGGGACAAAATTAATGAAAGTAATGAAAGTAATGAGAGAAAGATTGGGATATTTAAACAAAAGTTATTCTAGTATGATTAATCACATTTAGCAAACAGTTTTCATGAGTCTTGACTTTCTCTTATTTATTGTTTGTTTATAACGGATTTTCCTTTTGACCCACACTGAGATCTCAGGTATCGAGGAGATGGCGTTGTTGTTTCGTCGATGTTCCCCCCTGCTATAATTTTTCTTACCTTGATAAGGGTGCTGTATGAGCACCGAAACGTTGGAAAAATATTGAGAATGCTCTCATATTGTGATTTAACAATAATAAAAATAAAAAAGACGAAAGTAATAAAAAACAGAAATAGGGGATTTGGCAGGTTGCCTTGTCATTTTTCTTTTCTCTTTGTTATCCGTTGGTATCAATGACTTCAACTGAAGTACGCTAAACCTTGACACGTTCCATTACTGTCTAACCCACTGATGCCTCGTGTCACACGCATATAGCATTCGATAACGATAATCGTGACAATCAAAATCGATAATATCGTTTAGAGATTTTATATTAAGGATTCCGGGTGCATATTGACCCAACGTTCATGTAACCTCTGCATACATCCTCTTCGCACGGGTGAGCTTCTTTGCTAACAGGTGAGGATGTCCCTCCTGAGTTGGTCCGAACATTTGAAGTGATGTTCTCGCGTTTGCCTGGGGCCATTGCCTGGTCGTTGCCTCGGTTCGGTCTTATTGCCCCTCCCACCTGAACCATGGCCTCCATCCAAAAGAGGCCTATTGTGGGTGGCACTGCGCGATACTGGTGACGTAACCGCATAATTCGTTGAATTGGGGAGTAAGCCCAATGCAACGTAGCTGACTGCAAGAGCCGGAGCTCTCGGGCGATGGGGTCTCCACATACCTACGCAATATAATTTCACTTATGAGAAGCCCCGGAAGCTACGATCATGATTTTTGAAGCAAACAATCGTGACGCAACTGGAACGTGTACGTCATGCACTTCTGCTCCTTCTGTCCTAGAAGCTAAGCAAGAGCGGGAAATTTATGCGTGATAACATCGTGCAACACTATTCCTTGGAGTCAGGTCTCTAGCCGCGGATGACCTCACGCGGTAGACGGGACAGATGGAGATAAAGGTTTCACCTATGGATACTTTGTTAGAGCTACCACTCTTTGTAGAATGTTATGAGAAACAGTGTTGATGCACCAGATGAAGTGATCCCAGAAGAACAGCCTTTTGCATCTGGTTCGCGATGGAATTAACCTAACGCTGGCAAGCCGGAATCTTTTTGAGTTGGCTGAGAAATGAAGCTTTCATACCTCCAAGACAGCCGATTATGAGAACTACGAGATGGACTTTGTAGCCTTGGTACAGCCTGCTCAGCTCGAAAAGAAGTGCTTGATATTTCGCCTGTTTTTTTTTCGCTTCTTTGCGGTGATATTACATCGGATGTTGCCAAGAAAACAGTCACGTGAATGATCTTGGTCTTCAGATCTTGGAGCACAGTATCAGGTTTCGTAGCACTAATACGTTGAGTGGTGGCAAGACGGGCAATATATCAACACCATAGAAGTGCCTAAGATAGTAATATAACACTTTTAAAGACGCATTGTGTCTTTCTATGTACCCTTAGCGTGCATACTTTGAGCATCCACTGAGAAAATGTCCAAGTGTTTCTCGCTCTTGCTTGCACGCTCGGCAGTTGGTATCGCTCACAGGTACATTCATTATGCGTTCGCGGTAAACTGAGCTCTATAACGCCGTCTTGACAGACAAAAAGAAATCCTTCAGTCTTCGCTCTCAATCCAGCAGACTTGAGAAACATGTTGAACAGAGCCATCGATAGCTCTTCTCTACGTATAATGCCGTAGAATTTACCATGAAGGGGCTTGTCAGCATGTTCTCTTGGTAGAAGCGTACGTTCTGCTTCCTCTACACGACATTTGAGCACCAAAGGGTTTAGTGATGCAAGGCCATGTGGAGTGTCGCTGGAATCAAATGGGAGGCCAAGCTCCTCTGCAGCCTTATCTGCGGCACGATATAGGAACGCCGCAGCATTGACGACTTCATGTTGATGTACTCGTACGAGTCGCATCAGAGAATCTATGCTATTGAGAACTGAGCAGGCTGTAGCCGGAACCGTTCTTCGATGAAGACACTCCAAGTTTAGCAAGCCTCTACCCCCTTTATCTCGAGGGAGGTATATTTGAGGTACGGAAGATCGACGATGATGACATCGATTGATTGTCGTCAGCTTGCGTGTGCTTCGGTCAGGTTGCTTCAACTCGTCGACGTTCCATTTTACTGCACCAAATGTGTAGAGCAGTATAGGAGCAGCCAGCATATTGGTCGCCCAGATCTTATTCTTTCCAGATAATTCGGAAGCCCAAATTCTTCTGAGAGTTTGACGATACCTTTTTTCAATACCTTTTACGATACCTTTTTTGATTATTTGAAGTATCACTAATTTAGAGATGCACGCCGAGACGAGAATTCGAGATATTTTTGTTGTCGAGAACTTTTGGTTTTCAATTGTTTAATCTCATCCTGTCCCGACTTAAATATGCAAGCAAGATTGGGCAAGATTTTCGATAATGTTTATATTTTGAGTTTGATATTTCGCGTAAATCTAAAAAATAAAGTAGCAAAATTTGAACATTATGGAAGTGGAACCACGACGGATAAGAAGGCCGAAAAGAACCATCGTTAATTTGGAGCTCATCAAAGTAATGATTTGATACTAAATCAAGTAATTAAGCATAATAATTGTACAAAACTTAATCACTTTATTGATAAAACCTCAGGTTTGAAAATTGTAAACAAATTGAAAACTCAAAACGGTAGAAAATATGAAGGAACTAGTCCAATTTCTCGTAATCACTAAAACAAGAAAACAAAAATAAAATTTTTTCAGACAGAAATCAAATTCATTTTAGTAACAAAATTATGTATAGCACAATAAAGCAAATTAAAATATATGGTAAATGTCCCAGTAATTCATATTTCCCAAATTCGGATGGATATTTTGTATATTTACGCGAGATGTCAAATTTTAAATTTTATCGAGAATCTTACCCGATCTTGCTCCTTTTCCGAGATTCTCGACCAAAATCACGAGATACGGGACAACTTCTCGCTCTCGTCAGTCGGAATGGTTCCCGAAATCGATATTTTCTTGTCTCGTCCCGCCCGAATGCATCTCTACATTAATTAAATAATTACGGCAATAAAGTTCCTATTTTACTAATTTCCTAGCACTCAGTCTGCAATCATTATACTTTTTTCGTAACACATGCACGGAATGTTCTATTTTCGAGGCATGTATAGCGCGCGGGAAGTGACCAATTCTGAAACTGTATTAAAAAGCAGCTATAAAAAGACTTTTTGTAATTGCTGCGCTTGCGCACTCTGAGCAAGATGACTTTTTCTAGCTGCTGCGCTTGCGCACTTAAGGCTGGGATCCAGTATAGCAACATAACGTCACTACTGGCTTTATGTGTCCAAAACTTAATCACTCGCACTCCTGATACTGATACGTGGTTTTTCACGGTGATTTACGTAATTTGTGAAAAAAACCTCGAGTGACACATCACAACCCATCCCTGTCTATTCCTTCGCGGTGGTGTATCTGGTGTATCGTATGCGAAGAACTACCATCATCTGATCGTGTATGCTTTCAAATTACCGTTTTATTCTAGCTTCGAAGTTCGGTATTTAATTTAATAGAAAACTGAGTGAATCTGGAGGCACTGACGTCATCAAGTGTTTGGTCTCGCTATGCAATGCTGAAGAGTACCATCAAAACCAATGATAATATTGACATTGGTAGTTATGGCAAACTGAATACCTTTTTGAAAAGGAAATCAACTGGATTTGTCAGCAAAAAATCCAAAACTCTGACACCAGAGGAATGTGCAACTTTCCTAATCGAAGCTCATGATCAGCAGTATTCAGCAACGAAGGTAAACACATCAAAAAATATATAGACCTGTATCTTCTTAATTTTTGCTATGTGGAATAACCTCACTCTGTTATACTAAGGACGCTCCAAAAATAATGCTTTCTCTGCTTCCCATTTTTATATTTTATACTTGATAATGTTAATGGAAATAAATAGGACGCATGGATTTCAGAGAAATGCCTGCTATTTTTATTTATTTTTATTGTTATTCAGCTCTTTGTATCTCTTATAATTTCAATGTAAATAAATAGAAGGGATTACTTTCAGAGCAACCTACGTATTAATTTATTTGATCATTTATGTATAAATAATATCGATAAAATTAAATGATTAGTAGTAATAATAACAATTTATTATGTTATTTGCAGGTTGCTTTAATCTTTGGAATTACTAGTGCCCTTCGGAAAGCAGAGCTCTGCGATATCGTGATAAATGATATCAAGGACCATTTCTCTAATTTACTAATCACAATACCAATAACCAAAACGCATGTTCCGAGAACATTTACGATTGAAGATGAATTTTACAACAATTTATTAAAAAATATGAGCCTCTTCCATCACAAAGTGTAGATTCCAGTAGATTTTTTCTGATTTGTCAGAATGGAAAGTGTACGCATCAAGTTATTGTCATCAACAAATTTGGTAATATGCCAAAACAGGTCGCTACTTATTTATACTTGCCAGACACTCAACTCTATAGGGGTCACATCTTTCGTCGCTCTTCAGCAACACTTCTTGCGGATTCTGGAGCCGACATAACGACTCTCAAACGTCATGGTGGGTGAAAATCCAGTCAGGTTGCAGACGGTTACGTAGAAGACTCGGTAAACAATAAAAGAAAAATGTGCAATCAAATAACAGAATCATTGAATGTAAAACCGACTTCTACAACTAAAAAATCTAAGGATGGATCTTCCTCGCCAAAACGCTCCAAAACCAAATCGAAGGTGAATTTCGGCGCATCCACATCTAAAGATTGTGAGTAGAGGATGTACAATTAATAACAGCATCTACTAATTCAAACAAAATAGTAATTATTTTATATAATACATATTATTTTTTCTATGTAAAGGCTGGTTTTTTCTCAAACAAAAAATTGATTAAAAAATCAATGATTTTGAATCTATTCAAAAATTCTAAATATCATCTCTTTGACTCACTCGAATTCATTCTCCAAAATGAACAATCATTGTAAATTTTTTCAGGAATCTGAATAATTTTTTTTCAATTTTCTTCAAATCTTTCAAAATTATTAAAAAGCCTTTTCGCAATCTTGAAAAATCTGTATTTTGTTTTGCATGCTATAAAATCTCATTAAATTTTAAATAGTTGATCAATCTTTGATTCTTAAGAATTAAAAAATTGCCTTCAAATCTTCCAGATTCTTCTTTTACAATTTTGGAAATGTTTCAAAGTCTTAACGAATATTCATTTTCGAAATTCATGAAAAGCTTCTTTCCCTCGATAATCAGTTGGAATGTCTTGGAATATTTTTCAATTTTCTCTCAAAATTTATTGTTTAATACTTTGATTTACTCTCTTTGATATCAGAAAATAGAAACAGTTCACCGACAAAAATATTTCAAAATTTCCGGTTCGCTGGGTCAACAATTTTTTCGGGTACGTAAAAAGTTTCCTGTGTTTGAGAAACGAACATGAATGAGCAACTTTTTCAGCCTTATTGAAACAACAGAAATGACACATATTGAGAGAAACAGAAGAATCATTTAGAAAATTGATCTATTTTACCTTGCTTTATTGACGTTGAAAATAATCTCTTCTCTAATATCACGCATCCAACTTGCGTTGATTCCTTCGTTACATATTTAATTTTTTTAATCAAGCAAACCGCTTTTTCGAAATAATTTTCCTTATTTAGCCAAAATGAAACATCAGAAAATTGTATTATTGAAAATCGCAATCGTTCAAAATAGTACGATTCAAGCTAAATTCAAAGAAAAACTAAATTTCTTAGTATTTGAATTTGAAAGTAAGCGAAGGAAAATGTAGAATCTGAAGCCATTTTTATCTTCAAAATCTTCAGCAATATTTTTAAATCTCTTAAAACTTTGTACGGCTCTTGAAACTTCCTTAGATCTTTTAAAAATACCCTTAAATATTCGAAATTCTTTGGGATATCCGATTATTCTTATCTTAAAAACCAAAAAATTTAGAACTACTCAATTTGCACTTTGAATTTTTTTAATGGTGAATATTTTTAAATAAAAACTCACGCTACTTTAATTCTGATGGTAGATATTTCTGTTCGGATAAGTAAAACAATTTTATTTAAAATTTGAATCTTTCAGAAAAGTACATTTCTAAATTAAAATCTCCTGAAATTAAAACTTTTTTCCGTTCAAAACATTGAAAAATGTATAATTCTGAACCTTTGTATGAAATTTGAAGCCGTGGTGGTATCATAATTTTCTGTTTGAAAAGTCAAATATTGAACAATTTTAGATTGAAACTTTTAAAACAGTTTTATTTTGTATTTAGATCGTTCGAAATTACAGGAATCGAATAAATTGAGTTTACAATTTTTGAAAATTCGACTATATCAACTTAAAACCGTTTGAAATAAAAGAATCAATTTAAATGGATTGCCCTTTTTGTTTTTGGAAATTAATTTTTCAAACTGAAAGTGTAACTATTCCTTTTTTCATTAATATAGCTATTTTGTTTCGAAACCATTTTTTTTGCTAAAAATTCCACATTCTTGGTATAAAATCAATCTTTTCGGTGAAAAATTGATCTTTACGTCCAAAAATTCCTTTCTTTAGCTGAAAATTCAAGGATTTTGTTGAGAATTCTTCTTATTTGTTTGAAAATTAATTTTTCTACTGAAAATTTAACGATTTTATTGTTATTTGAAAATTCATCTTTTTGAAAATAGTTAATTTTTTTGGTTGTAAAAGTCAACAATTTTGGTGGGCATTAAGTCTTTTGTAGTATTTTCATATTGAACTCAATTTATTTCTATATAAATGGTCTTTTTGACTTGAAGAATCATAATTTTGCATCATATTCTCTTTCTTTATTGACTGACAAATTTTTCTCGATTAGTAATTCAACAAGTTTTTTAGAAATTCGTATTCATTCTCGTAAAAATTGAACTGATTTTTGTGAAAAAATAAAAATATTTTCTATTCTTAAATATATTTTATATAACATTTATGTTTATTTATTAAGATTATACCATTAGAAATTATTACCACATTGGAAAATATTATAAGAAAAGCAAAACATTACTTTCAAATTCATGAAAAAAATATTTTAATTGAAAAATACGGAAAATATCAATTGTTTGGCATTGTTTTCCAATCCTCTCTAAATTAGAATTATTTTTGAATCGTTTAAAAACTGCTAAAACTTCTAAATAGCTTTCAAAGTAACTTAAAGTTTTCTCAGCATTTTTCAAAATCCTGCAAAATTATAAAATTTGTCGTAAAACCTTCCATATTCTTTTTTGGCATATTTTGTAATCTCTAAAAATTAAAATTTCATCCTCTAAATTAAACCTATCTCAGTTTGAATTTTCTAAGAAATCTTAATGTCGGTACCGACAATTTCGTTTTATTGGTAAATTGAGATATGCTAAGCTTTTTTCAATAATTCTATTTTTCTCATCTGTTAAAAAATGAGAGAATAATTACAAATCATCGCGTGGTAGCAAAATGTTATGAACAGAGTTATTTCACAATATTTAAAAATCATTTACAACTAAAATTTTCTCTTTTAATAATAATTAAAAAAATATTTATGAGTATATTGTATCATTCATAAGATTGGTGTGAATTTGTGTGAAAAATTCACTTCTTCAATTACCTAGGGGATAGTTTTTTTAGAAGGAAAACTACATTTTTCAAACTCTTTTCAAATATATATTTTATATAATTTGCATTAGTTTTCCTATGTGAAAACTGTTTTTTTTTCTAAAACATAAGAGATTGTGTAGATTGTGTAGATTGTGACATCAATTCTAACGAATTGAATTAATTATTGCTTTTCCTTGAAAGTGAATCATAAAAAATATCTCAGAAGGGCCAGCTTGATGCTCTGAATATTTTTTTAAATTCTAAATATTATCTCTGTGACTTACTCGAAATTATTCTTCCAAATAAAGAATCACTGTGAATTTTTTCAGAAATCTAAAGTAATTTTTTTTGTTTTAATTTTCGTGAAATCTTTTTAAATTCCTAAAAAGCTTATTTTTTCGCAATCTTCAAGAATTTGCATTTTGTCTTAAACTTTGTTAATTTTTAAATTGTTTGTCAATTGTTTATAAACTTCTAAGCCTGATCAATATCTTTTAAAATAACCGGAATTTTTTCTAATTTTTTTTTCATTCTGCAAAATTAGAAGAAAATTGCCCTAAAATCTTCAAAAATCGTTTCTGACAATTCCGGGAATCTTTTGAGATATTCTCTTTCAATTTATTCCAGAAAAAAGCATTAAACATTTTTTTAGGAATCTCAAGGAGATTGTTTTATTCTTTTGAAACCTTTTAAAGTTCGTGAAAAGCTTCTTTTTGATAACCATTCGAAATGTTTTGAAATATTTTTTAATTTTCTTCTGAAATTTATTTTCCAAAATAGAAAGTCATTTTCACAGGAATTTTTGGTTCATGAGTCATTTCCTCAGCTAAAAATTGAAGGTTTTTGTTAAAAATTCGTTTTATTTGTTTGAAAATTAATTTTTCTACTGAAAATGTAACGATTCTATTTCGAGTTGAAAACTGATCTTTTTGAGAAAAATTAATTTTTTTGGCTTCAAAAATCTTTGTTTAAGTTTCATGTTTAACTCAATTTATTTATATAAAAATCGTCTTTTTGGCTTAAAGGATCATGATTTTGGATCATATTCCCTTTCTTCATTAACTGAAAAATCTTTCTGGATTAATAATTCAATTTTGAAATTCAATTGTGAAGCATGGTCGCCATTAACAATTTAGCTAGACTCATAGAAAATATTTGTTCTACGCAAGGCCGTAGTAGGACAAATTTTTCGGAGGGGGATTTGAATGAGGACAAAATTGCAGGGCGAGGGGGGGGGGGGGTTGGTGGAATTAGAGCTGCAATGCGGAAAGTATATGTATATGTTCATGTTCCAAGAATTTGGGGGGGGGGGGGTGGCGGGTCAAACTCTGTTTATCTCTCACGTGACTATGGCCTTGATTCTTCGCTCGTCGAATGTCGGTGAATCTATACACGAAAACATCTGAAGGTTCAATGGGTGATAAATCTTGCCTATATGAAAAATTGTAAGATGTAAAGTAAACAACCTGTGGCCGTTGAATTTTGAAAAGTCACTCATTACGGAAAAGCATGACAAATGAAAAGTGAAGAGAGGGAAGTGGAATGTAAGGATTGGGGAATGGGATATAGGAAAATCCGCCCAGTGGTGAGTATATAAGTGAATATCTTCTAAATTTTTCACAGTTACTCTTCTGAAAAGTCTTTAAGAATAACTTTATAAATCTCGGTCGCTGAATCTATCCTGCAGCAATGCAGATCATCATTCTATCCCTTACCTGCATGGGTTTCGTTGTTTCAATTGGTAAGTGAAATATATTTAACCGCTCATGTAGTTAGCATTGAAGATTTCTTCGTAATCTTTTTTTTTACTTATTTTGGAAGTGAGCGACTTAGACCCACATTTTGACGTAAAGTTACTCACACTTCAAGAAATGATGAATAATTCGCTATGAATTGAACATTCTTTTGTAATTTGTGAATTGAAGGAGGGCCGGATATTTGAAGTATCAATAGTTCATTTGAATTTGTATTTGCACTTTATTGTAAAAAAAACCACACAAAAAACAAGTTGCTAAGCCCAATTTTACTACCCGTGCTAACAAATATTTTTCCATTGTACAAAAATTCATGAATCTTTCTTTTTTTCTTCATAACTAGATGCAATGATGAATCCAGAAGCACCACAATATGCACCAGGACCTCTACCAGCCGAACATTTCGACAACATTAAGCCAGGATGCGTCTTTTCTATAAGGGTTGCAAATAACAAATTTGAGGAACGTGGAGGAATTTATCATTTGTCACCTACCGAGTGGACACACTGGGATTATAATGGGACACCCTTGTCGGCAGGAGCGGAGAGTGTTCATCTAGATATTTCTGATATTGGTAGGCCTGGTAAGCCTCTACGAGCAAATACTCATTGGGGCGCACGTATGCAATCTTGGCCAAATCCCAAAAACAAAAGGAATACAAGGGATGTAGTTAATTTGCAATGCCCAGATTGGCATTATCCTGTAGAATTACATACGGAAGATATAAGTTATGAAAATCTGCCCAGTAGAGTGAAAATACGCGCTAAAGAGGGCAATCATTATAAAATATTGTGGGGGACTCTAAGTCTTCAACCTCAATACCGTCCAGTTCCTAGCCCGTTTAGCCCGAATTTTTGGCTTTTAGACCTTAGAGACATGATCTTTGTCTATACAATTAAATCTTCATTATCACTGCATAATCTAGTTTGAAATAATTATTTTTGAACGCCTCTCGATAAAATTGGAGCAAGATAGACTAATATTGAGAGGTCTCGAAAAGACCATGAAGTTTCCCATTGATTCAACGTGAGGAAAAGTCAGCTTTCTTTAAATGTAATTTTCAATGAAGATTTAACTTTTCTGTAAAAAATTAATTTTCAACCCACACAGAAACTAGTTTTGAGTTTGAAAATTAATTTTCAACCACAATTCTCAACCAAAGATATATTAGTGGACTTTTCCATTGAAAAGAATTAGCTTTCAGTGAAAAGAAGCTGCATTTTCTTATTGAATTCTATTAATGGAGTTATCATAAAAGCTAAAAACGAGAAAAATGTGGAAAAGGGAAAGCTTTTTGGAAAACAGGAGAAAAAAGGATTTCTTTTCAAAAGACGCAAAGAAGGAAAAAGGAGAAAAAGTAAAGACTGTATTTAGATGCTTTGCTTGTGCAATTAGAGTTTAAAATTGAGTTAGGAAATCAAGAGATCTTATATTCTTAAATTGGAATAGAAAAAAATATTTCAACCAAATTTTTGCGTTTGAAACTAAAGAGGAAAATTCTCTAGTAAACAGTTGAGTTTTTTGATCAAAAAATATGAATTTTGAACCTAAAAGTTGATATTCAAAGAAATAATTGAATTTTCTACAAAATTGTTGCATTCGAAACCTGAAATACAAATTTTGTGTAAAATAATTGAATTTCTAACCGAGAAATACGAATTTTTAAAATAACAGGTGGAATTTTTAAAAAGTTATGAAAAAAATTGTCGAAGTTTCTACAAAACAGTTGGCTTTCTTATGAAAAAATAATTTTCAACTAAATAGTTAAATTTTCTATTACATTGTCTAAGTACAGATCTAAAAGACAATTTTGTACAGAATACTGGAATTTTTAACCAGAGAATATGCATATTCAACATAATAGGGAATTTTTCAACAAAAGCAAAATATAGAAAAATAAGACAACTTTTTTCAGAGATTAATCATTCGAAATATTCAGTAATTTGATAGCAAGAAACTAATATTTGTGAATTAATCAATATTGAAACAATCAGTAGTAAATATTTGTAAAAATGATTAATTGCCTACGAAATCTCCAGAAACAGTTCGCGTTCACAAGTTATTTCTTCAGTTGAGAAAAATCAGCCTTGTTGACACACCTGGTCTAATATAACTTATTTTATTGACGCAAAACTGCTCTGATTTCGAATCACCTTGTGTAAAAATTAAAGCATTTGATATTTTTCAATTTGAAATTCAGAATAATAATTTATATTTTATTATTATTCGGATGCAACATATAATTTAAAAACGTTTTATTTCACCAAGGCTTAAAATCTAAGAACGTGAAATTCCAAATTATTCCATTTTAGGAATGGGAAAATTATTATATATATAAAAATTAAATAATTTTGTATGGCGCTCAACTTGAAATATATGAACCTCCTAATTGTCTCTCATTTACAGATTTAATAAGAAATGAAACTTTGAAGTAAAGCCTAGCAAATATATAATAGGAAAAACAAGAATTCATATAATAATTTACAAAGAAATAATTACAAAATGTTAAAAAACAGCCAAAATGTGGTACACTTTGTTAATATGCCATAGATTTTTCAATGAGATGTATACTATCACAGCACGAGATAGGAAAAATTTAGAAAGAAGTCTATTTTTGTCGACCCAACGCTATCTCTGTCAAGGATTAAATTTTTACTTGACTTGAGAATCATTTAACGTTGTAGCTGAAATCATGTACAAAATGCTATAAATAATATTAACTATTTTTTCTCATTAAAATCAAAGACAAGCTCAATTCTTCAATAATTCAGACTAAAGAAAAGTCTTACTCTTGCATTTTTGAACATTCAAAAATTTATTGAATCCAACGAAAGTTTTATTTGAATTTGTAAGTTTATATATTTTTTTCAAAAAATGAATTTCTTGTGGTATTCATAATTTATAAGAGATTTTACATACATAGTATAATAATTTTTAAGACATTACAAACATTCAAAACGTGAAAAATGAAAAAGTTTAATAAAACGACGCGAAAGTGTAACATTTAGAATTTTATTAAAGCATTAAAAATCCCATATTTGGAAATTATCAGCGTGACATAGTTGGCCTGCATTTTGACAACACCCATCTCTGATTGTTTAAACAAAGTGTGGGGATCTTACTAGCGGAAAGTGGGCCACTAAAGATTAGAAAAAATTACTTTTTGAAAGGCGTCAAGAGAGTAAACAAATTTTCCTAATATTACCATGAAGATTTTATATTTATATTTTTTTTAAATAAATAAAAAGTATAAGTCATGCGACACAAAATATAGATTTTTTAAGATTGTGATAAAAAAAGTTTTTCAAGAACTTCCAAAGGTTCTTAAGAGTATGAAAAAAAATTCTTTAGATTCATAGGAAAACATTTAATATTTGTTAAAAAATTAATTTGAAGAGAATATTGAACAAGATTTTAAAAGATTTCCAAAATTTTCGAAAAATATTCTGGAAGATTCTAGGGCAATTTTTTTAATTTTGCAGAATAACAAAAAAATTAGGAATTATTCCGAGAGTTTTAACACATATTGGAAGGTTCAAAAGTTCAGAAAGATTCAAAAAAAATTTTAAGTTTAAAAATTGATGTGACAATCTTTATTATCTTTTAAGTTTTAGGAAAACACAGTTTTTACATAGAAAACTTATATAAGTTATATAAAATATCTTTGAAAAGAGTTTGAAAAATTTAGTTTCCCTTCTAAAAAAATTATCTCCTAGGTAATTGGCAGGGTGCAATTTTGGAATTTCGTATTTCGGAAAAACAGTTTTTGAATACTTTCAATCCTTCTCTTTAACAATCTGATAAACGATACAATTTATTTATGAATGTTTTGAAACATTATTCATAAAAAAATGTAATTGTTGATGATTTTTTATTATTGAGAAATAACTCTGGTTATAACATTTTGCCACTACAGTATAATTTATTAACTTTTTCTTATTTTTGAAGAAAAGTGAAAAATAAAATGATGGACAAAAACAGAATATCTTAATTTACCGGTAAAACGAAATTGTCGGTCCCGACAATAATATTTCTTAGAAATTTAAAAATAAGGTTTTAATGTAAAACACTAATTTTATTTTTTCATGATAAAACTTTGAGTTTCTCCAAAATATATTTAGACGTTTTAGCATTTGAAAAACAATTGAAAAATAATTTGAATTTATAAAAGGTTTTCAAAAAATGTAACAAAATATTTAAAAATATTTTTATAAAATTTCAAAAGATTAAAGATAGTTGTAGAATGGAAAATAATAGATATTCTCCGTAGTTTCTGAATTCAACAATTTTTTCATAAATGTGCATCACAGGCAATGAGATTCGAAAACAATCAGAAGAAAATTCGGTTTGTTTCTGCATAAAACTGTTCAAATCATGCATTTGTTTATATTATTTGTTGATAAAGTTAACAAATGATATCGGATACCACATTTTTATGATCACGTTTCACCTCGTTGCTCTGAGCGAGCGATTTCGATGCATAAATATACTTCACAAAAACATAATCCACCATACTGCCTATTTGTTGCAAATATTTGTTTATAACAAATAACTTGACATGTCAAAAAAAAAATTTTCTTCCATTGATCCTTGTGCATCAAACCTGCGGGCTGATGCCACTGAGAAAATTTTTTACAGAGAATAAAAAAGACAAATTTAAAAAATCAACATTTTTTTCGCTATTTGCAGCTCTCTAAAAATTTAAACAAACAAAAATTCAAAATTCGGCCTCTACAGATTTTTGGAGAATTCAATGCTGAATTTTTTGAATAAAAAGATTGAAAATCGATGAAGAATTGTGACCTACAGGTTACTTTGAACATCGTTTTTTCATTTCGCCCCACTGTGCGTCCCCGTGATGCAGAAATCTTGATCACAAAAGCCAAAGATATTGGTTTGGAAGTTAGCGAATCGAAGACAAAATATATGACCGTCGCCAGATCCGAACAAAGTGATATAGGCGGGGATCTAATGGCCGGAAATATGAAATTCGAAAGGGTTAACGAGTTTAAATACCTCGGGTCTATTATAACTAGCGAAAATAACATTCAAACGGAAATCAACGCGCGGCTGCACGCTGACAATGGGTGCTATTATGCAGCAAACACGCTACTAAAATCGCGATTGCTATCTAGAAACATCAAAGTAAGAATTTACAAAATGATAATAATGCCGGTCGTCACGTACGGGTGTGAAGCGTGGGCGATGACGAAGGGAGTGGAGAATAGGTTTAGAGTTCTCGAAAATAAAGTACTTAGAAAAATCTATGGTCCAAAGAGGGACAAAGAGACTGGTGAATGAAAGAATAGTGGCGTAAGTTTTAAGAGGGAAACCGACTGGTAAGAGACCTCTAGGCAGACCGAGAAACAGATGGGAGAAAAATGTAAGGGATGATCTAAAAGAACTAGGACATGATTACTTAAACTGGATGGGGGATGCACAGGATCGAGATGCGTGGCGGTTTCGGGAAGATGAGGCAATGAATTTTCGAGTTCGAATTGCTAATCGATAATAATAATACTCAAATTGTGGTCCATTGTTTTAGGGTCCACAACGGAGAGAAATTATTCCTAGAAGTAATCACCGATTGATTAACTTCAAAACCGATTCCAGAGTTAACTTAAATCACCCTTTTTTCATGTTGAAGAAAAATCAATTACTGAAATTTGAGTTTAAGCGCTGATTAACGTTCCTCCCTTCGTCTTGATGTCTATTAAATAAAAAGCTTGGACTGAAGTTTTCTAGTATTTATTTTCAGACTACCGATACATGGCTCTCTTCTTTCTGTTTCTTAAATTACCGGTCCCTCAGCCAAGGACTTAGTCGTGTAGATAGAACGGTTAAGTTTAAACTTATTCAAATAAGTCGGGTTGCTTCCTTCTGAACGTAACTCTGTAGATATTTATGTTTAGAATAAACGTAGAAAATTTGAAAGTAATCGTTTGAAAACTTTTTGAGAAATCGTGCGCGCAGAGCGCAAAAACGTTGTTTCGAGAAAAACGCGTTTAAAGTTTTCGGAACATAAAAATTGTAAGAAAAAGTTACTTACACTTAATCAGCGATCCCTGCTCCATATAATATTCCTTCTGCTTGTTTGAATGAATCCTCCTGATTTGATGATCGCTTTCACTTTATATCTAACATTTTCACTAAACGAAACTGCACAAAATGAAACAACGCTATGATGTTTACAAGCACTCAGCTCTCTACGCACTTTTGCTCCAAGCTCCCAAAAGTATAGAAAGACTCCGAATTTCGGTGTGAAATTTTGATAAGATATTTCTGAATATATAAACTGTCAAAAAATGTAAAAAAATCGATTTTTCAAAAGTGAGATAGTAGAATAACCCATTAAGTGTTTTAAACATGTCCTGAAATACATTTCAAATGGTCACCATGTCAACTATATTGAATCTTGTTTTGTTTCGACGCGAAAATTTCATGTTTATCTACTTGAAAATGTCCCGCAACAAAAATTCTCATCTGTATTTTTCTGTGATATGGCAGGCATTTCTTTCATTACATGAAGAATAATAATAGGAATAGGTGCAATTTTTATTTTAAACGTAACATTAACAAGTACTTTACAATTTTGTCCATCCAAATTTTCATTGAATCCTATCTAATTACATTTGCTTGTTATATACTCAAATTGTGGTCCATTGTTTCAGGGTCCACAACGGAGAGAAATTATTCCTCGAAGTAATCATCAATTCATTAACTAGACTCTATAACTAGACGAAGCTTATTTCAATAAAAACTTAATACTAATAATAATAAGAACATATTATCATTATAATACGAAGAATTCAAAAGATATCCAGGCAAATTCAAGAGAATTCGAACAAAATTATGATAATCAAAAAAATTTAAGTAAAATTTAAGAAAATTCGAATAAAGCCATAGAAACTATATAATTTAGTATTCTAGATGAATTTTTTGCGAAGCAAATCGAATTCAAAGAAATACCCCGCACTCTATCTGAATTAACTCTATACCCCAGTTTACTTTACCCTATAACCCAGTCTACTTCACCCCATACTCAACCTAAATTTATTTCGTACCCTATCCAACTTAACCCCGCAACCAATCTGAATTCACTCTGTACCCTACCTGACTGTATCCCGTATTCAAACTGCAATTACTCCTGGCCGAGGCAACATAACCCCGTGCTTTAGGAAGTGAGGGGAAGTGACTCAGTCATTGTCTTAATAGGGGACATCGAGGCGAAATGAGCATATGGGGTCAAATGAGACTCAAAGTCGTCTCTCAAAATATGTGGTTTTCATTACTCTTCTTCCAGGAAGAACAGAAATAATTATATCTGAATATCTCGAAATAAGGAACAAATTGAAGAAATTAAAAAAATGGTGAATTAAAACTATTAAAATTTCAACACCTGAATCCTGCTATTCTGTGGTATTTTAGAACGAAAACAAAAAATTAAGTTTTAAGTTTTGTTCAAAATTGTGATATGGCAAGGAATGAGCCAGGTTTATGGTGCGAAGCTTGTCACTGAGCGTTCTTAACGCTTTTATGGAGCCAGCCGAAAAGTTTCAACTGCGGTGTTTAAAAATATAAAATTTCGAAATTACACTCATCCTTCGAACGAGGGCCTTTCGAACGAGGGCCGTTTTCACGCTCGGCTGATTCTGCGTCCCCCCCGTGCGTCCCTTGACAGCCTAAACTGAAGTGCCGGCGCTCGAAGTGACCTCGAAGTCAGTGCCGTACTGCGTATGCAGTAGATTATGGAAATATGTACTAAGGTGCCGCGTTTAGAGTCTACATATATACGGTCCTGAGTGGTGACGTAATAGTGCTCGCTCGTCGCATTTTAATTGCTTTCGAAGGTAGGCCGTCTACCCCGGAGAGTGGCCCTCGTTCGAAGGATGAGTGTATGAGAACTCATAGAAGAAAAACTGACAGCCAGTTATGGTCAGAAGAGTCTATGGACTCTTCTGACCATAACTGTACCCTACAACGAAAAAACATAGTTGAGCGAAATTTTTTCGAAAAATGAGTTTTTTATATCAGTGGAATCGTCAGAGTAAGCGGCGTCTGATTATCCTAGTTAAAATTAAAATTTTTAATTCTTTATAATAAAAAATGAATGTTCAAAATTTCGAATATTGAGCAAATGCAATGGAAAAATATATGGAAAGTACTTTGCAGATATTTTGTCTGGTAAAAGTGGTCGAGCACGCTTCTTGTTACAAAATCAAAATCTCGCATGTACTGTACATAAAGTCTCAAGTTGTAAATGTGTTGAGTCGAGCAAAGATGTCCAAGCGAAGAAATCCGCAAGCGACATCGGGTAAATTCGACAAGCAGACGATCGTTCGGAATAGTTCGGAGGCGCTGCACAAATTCATCTCCGATGGTCACCGGGCCACGAACTGCCAAAATTGACAAAAAAATCTTGTAACGTTTTTGAGATTTATCGAGAACCTTTGGGACCTCAGGCTATGTACTGCTATGTCATTTGTTTCTGAACTCTTGAATAATTCAAAAGCTTATATACGTTTATTTGATGATTAAGGTAAAAGTTCCTCATAATAAATAATTACTATGCCTGAACTGCGTTTACGATTATTAGGAGGTTTAGTTGCACGCCAATGTGCGATCTGTATCTGATTTAAAATTTAGTAAAAAGCTTATGTTTGTTTATTTACTCTTTAAGAAAAAAGTTCCTGAGATAAAAATTGAAAACGAGTTTTACCATAAAACACCTTGTTACTTAATCCTTTTGTTTTCTTCTGCGTTCAGTTTCAAGGGTTTTAGAATTTCTCAAAATTTCAGAAATGATTCTAACGAATTTTCAATTTATTTCAATATGTTGAAAGGACTTCGAAGAATTTTCCAATATCCGTAACAGCCGGCTTTTAGAACAGACGAATGTTTAATCTGACGCTTGTCAAGTATTATCCCTTCGAATCAGTTCCTTTCGTGCCTTCGAAGAATCAGTCGTATTTTACTTAATGTGTAAAGAAACAAATACAAATTCTAATGTACGATTATTTTTCAAATTATATTTCTGCATACAGACAATTTAATTTATTTTCATAAAAAGTTTTAACCGCGAAACTAAAAGTAAGACTTGGAAACTGGGGAAATTCAGGAGCTTCGTAAAATATGAATTAATTTTATCGATTAATATTAAATTTTGTGGTAAAATAATGAAATTACAGATTCCAAACTGTAGGTGGTGTTGCAATTTTTATATAATTGAAAATTGAATTATTTTACTTGTCCCGAGAATGGGGGGGGGTCGTACTCTTTTTATGTCATAAATTAAATTACAATAAAACACCTCGCCACTTGATCCTTTCGTCTTCTTCTGTGTTTATTTCCAAGGGTTTTACAATTTCAGATTTCAGAAAATTTCAGATTTCATAGAAGTAATCGGAATTTTATAATATTTTAATTCTTATCAGGGAATTCGCTCACAAGAATTCCGAAATTTCACAGTGTTTCGAAGATTTTCAAATATATAAAGATATTCCCAAAATCTAAAAGAATTTTCAAAATCTTCGGGTGTTTATTTTAGGGTTTCATTTATTTTCTTACAGATATCTTATTATTAGTGAGTATTGTTCAATAATAGTAAAATAATATTACAAGTCTTGGGAAAATTCCACGTCTATGACGATATTATAATATTCATAGTACTTATAACTATAATATTTTTTTCTTCGTTTTACCAGCGAGTATTAAGCTTGCTTTTAATTAACAGCAAAATATTTTTCACAACATGAAATGCGTATATGCAGTGAATTTACTTATGCTGAAAATTAGTTATAAAATTAAGTGCTGCTCTGAAGAAGCCCTAGCCCCCACTATGCCTCGCATGGCGTTTGAGGATTTCTCTTGTTGTATCGAGGGCCGACGCTCGATAACTTTACAGCGAAACACTCCGCAAGCGACTTTGCGTATTTCTTAGCTGGGATTTGATTCCAGAAAAATCTGCAAGTACATTTTTTAATGAAAATTGTTTAAATAATCAATTTTTTATTGCAAAATCAAAAAGAACAAATTCGTTTTGCCAAAAAGGGATACTTGCATTAATGAAAATGTGTTCACCTACATAACTTTTTAGTTTGGACGGCAGAACTGGCTGTCAGTTTTTCTTACTGTAAAAAAAGTATAATTTCAAGGCTAGTTTACGGTATTGAAACAAAGCTCCAAAAATATAGTTTCGGGTGGCTCAATTCCACTGAT